>VDFB02382353.1:0-15407 GCA_007258455.2 Sequoia sempervirens | reverse complement strand
AATGATCATTTAGATTTTCATGTATCCTAATCATCACATCCTAATTTTATTATTTTCATCAAGTAAGCATCCCTCATCCTAATCATCAAGTTAAGATCACTTTATCAAGTAATAACCCATTTAACCATAATCATCCTAGAATCATTTAAAAATTATGCATCTAGATCCATCTCAACCATACATCCATTCTCCATCCTTAATAAAAAATCATCACTTGAACATCAAAATTTGGTTACTTGGTCTCAATCTAGTCCATACATCATATTGTCCTTTCGTCATCACCCAAAGCTTTCAACATCTAGGTACCTTATCCTTAATCTGGACTATCATCCATTTCAAATCCAATCTCCTAATAAAAAATCACTTGACCTTATAATTTGATTTCATCTTTAATCCAAATTTGCTTTTAAGAACATTAGCTCCTATCTTTTAAGTATAGTTATTAAATCCATTTTGTTAATGTTAGATTGTATCCAGGTTCTCTTGGTTTGGTCTTTCTTGTTCACCTCAAGGTGCATTGAAATATATGAACATTGTAGTGAATCATAGTGATGGTGTTTGGGGTGCTTGAGATAGCTACATTTTGGCATCAATTTAACTTTGTTTACCATGTATAACTTGAGACCATGTATGTAATGGTCCATCTTTCTAGTACAATTAAATATGGATTGATCAATTTTTAATTTATATAGAATTGTCATCTAGGAAGATCTAAATCTACTTGATCAATTTTTAATTTAATATTAAATGTGCATAACTTTCAAGATTTAAATATATCAATTTCCAATTGCATATATATAAATGTTCCACATGGAATTCTTAAACTTTCAAGACTAGAAATTTGATTTAATTTACATTCAACTCCACTTATAGGTTACATGCTTTCTTTGAATTATATTGAATTCTTAAGTGAACACTTTCAAATTTATATATATATATATATATATATGATTTCATTTACATTCAACTAGACACAAGTATAGCTCATCATCTAGTTCAAGAATTCTTTGCATGCACATTCAAATGAACATGTGTATTAGATTATATGGAATTAGATTAGGTTCATGTATATCATGATATATGCACAATTTAAATGTATTTAACCTATACTGACTTTAAAAATGAACATTTAGAGCTTTAAAGAATTCAAGAACTATCATCTATTTCCAATTGCATTTTTATGTTCTACTTTAAAATATAGCATTAATCTCAAGCATATTTGCATTCAATTTTTTCTATTTCTTGACCTATTTATTAAAGACAAATTCATTTGAACTATTTATTTAAATTAGTTACATGTACATTTCCATCTTTTTAAATTTACAAATAGAAACCATTAGATAGTGGAGTCTGACATTTTGATTTCACGATGTAAATTTAGATATGTACAACAAGTACATTTGAACAAACCATAATTTAAATTTAAATAAATTTACTTGTTCCTTGCTAAATAAATAAAACCATAAACTAATAATGCACTCGATGTATTTATAGATGTAATGTAAGTGAACATCAAACCATAATAATACACATATATAACAAACCTAGATTCAAACCATAAAACATAAATGTATGAATGTGACATGTAAATCATAACACGTATATATATATGTGTACCATAAAACATAAGTACAACACATGTGCAAATGTTCAATACATAAATCATAAAAAGTGTCTCCAGCATGTAATAATATGATCTCAAACATGTAATACTATAAAACAAATCTCAAAGAGAGGGATGTTTGGTATGAATAGAATCATCAGATCTTTGGCCCGATCTATCCCTCAATCTCTCCCTCGACCTCTCCCTCGATTCATGGTTCGATCTCTCCCTTGATCCACAGCCCGATATCTCCCCCGATCCATGGATCAATCTCTCTACTAATCCAAGATGTGTGGATCCATGTCTAGATCCAAGATCTCTCGATCTGTGTCCTGAGCCTCGTCCCAACCCCTGCATGTGTTCAAGTACATATATGTAAAATTATCTAAAATTACAATGTACTTGAGTTCAATGTGTTCAAACTTAAACATCAAGTAATTAATTTTTCTATTAAATTTAAATGTACCTCATCTGCATACTGCGTGGGATCGCCATCATGCTCCAAATTTCTAAAGTCTAGAAAATCACCATACTACTTAAAATTTTCAAGTACACAATTTCAATAAGGAGTTAAACAACTAGAAGTTTTTAAAATGCATTGTACATAATTTTTTAGAACACAATTTTATGTATGTATTTAAATTATAAATTGAAAGTACCTATCGTGCCTGCTCGATAGCTATACCAATGTCACTAAGATCATGAGAATGTAAAGACATCACAGGGGGCTCTGTAGCATGTACAGTATCAGTGGAAAAAAGAAGCCGACTATATGTCCCATGGACAGGATCAGGTGTTGCAGTAGCCTCAATGTGACCTGTAACATCCGGACGACTACTTGGACAAGCTAAAGGATCAATAGAAAGATGATGTGCATGGGATCCTATAGACTGATGTGGAATATCCTAAGCTGCATTTTCCACCCTATGGCTCGTATGTGTATAGGATATCACTATCTAATAAAGTCTAGTACCCTGTCAAGAGAAATCCCATGGTCCTCACTGATAACCTGATATGTTGCCAGTAAATCCAAAATTGAGAGTCTACACGTATTACACAGAGTCGTGTGGGTCATATGCTCGACATCTGCAAGAGTAGGTAGATCGGGACTAATAAATGGATCATACAATGCAGATGTAGCCTCAATGGGAGGAAGGTTGATCCATGGGCGTAATAAGTATCTACCAACTCGATTAGATGAAATCTGATCAATCTATGTCATAATAGAGGCAATGTTATCAAAAAATTTACTATGAGTGGAGCCTGTTGTTATTTCCCCTGTTGCTGCCAATTCCAAACGTTTTGGTAAAACCATTTAAGGTTTGGGCCAACTAATTCCCTCTTGTCCATAGGTGGTGGCAAATTTGAAGGCCTAAACTATGGTTTGTCAAAAAAATGGCATTTACCCTAGCCAACATGCTCAAGATAAGATGTGTAGTCCACCTCTATATGTAAATGAAATTCTACATATAACTATTTGACAAAATACAATGGTAGCTCGTCATTGTGAGGCCATCTATGATGTGCTGCCAACCATCTAGGATATATGAATGGTGCAACAAGAGGATCTTCACACCTCATAACCACATATACTCTAATTTTATTTTTTCCTCTATAAAATGGGAACATGGATAACACATTTTCACCTTAAACTAATTTGGCAACTTCTCTATGTTTCACTATGCCAGTAACACTCCTGGCAAGAGAAAAATAAAACTGCTCAATGCTGATTTCATCATAAGGATTGTATGATTGAATTGTCTCAATCATCTTAATAATCTCCTGTCTAATAGTGACTAATCTATCTCGATTAGCCAAATTGGGGGAGTTTTGAATTGTTTTCTCTAAACATTTTAGAGCATTGTCCAATCTAGCAATACTATCCTGAAATATATTTGATCTAGTTTGAGCTTCTCACGCAGAATTAGGGGAATGATGAGATCCCTCATCGGCCATGATATATATAAATAGATAGAGATCTGCATATCATTAAAACAAAATTACATGATGAACTAAACAAATTTAAATTGAAATTTTTTCAAAAATAAAAAAAAATATATATTTAAATTAAATGTAAAATTCTCAAGTTTCAAAACTAGAAAACATTTTTAAATTTAAATGTATCTAATGAGATCTAGTTCAAACTTTATATCTATCTCTATGTGAACCTATTAAATCATAGATGCATTTAATATGCAACCAAGAATAAATATGGAAAAAATATATTTATCCTTTCAATCAATCTATACTAAAATTCTTATCAAAATAAAAAAATACTCTTCATTACAATTGGTCACATATATATAGCCTTTCTTTGTAATCAATTATTTTTTAAATCAAACACTAAATAAAAAGGTTAACATTTCCTTAATTTTTTGATAACTTAAAACATATTAAAGTAATAACTAAAATTCTTTGAAATAAATTCCTTAGGAATAAAATATAAACATTGTACACATGTTTTGTAGGCACAATATCTCCTTTGATATCATCTTTTTCTTTCATGAAAGATGAATTTAGGCCTCGGGAATGCTATGTTTGATTAGAAACCTTGGCCTTGTAAGCATGGAATGACCTTTATTTCATCATATAATTTATTTTCTTCTTCAATGAACTTAACTCAATAGTTCACCTTTTGTAACAACTTAGATAACATAAGAAATTTGACAACTCCAAATCTAAGACTTTCAATACATTTGTGTATGTACATATATATACATTTATGTGTATGTATGTATGTACACATGTATGTATGTGGAAGTGCATGTGTACATGTATATACATGTATATATATGTGTATATATGTGTATGTGTGTATGTACATATGTACATGTGCATATATCTGTATGTATGTATGTACACATGTATGTGGGAGTGCATGTGTGTACATGTATATACATGTATATATATGTGTATGTGTGTATGTACATATGTACATGCATATATATGTGTATGTGTGTATGTAAACATGTATATATACATGTATGTATATGTATGTATGTCTATATACATACATGTACACACATGTACATATATATATACATAAATATGTATGCATAAATATATATATATGTACATGCACGTGCGTACATATACATACATATATTTATGTACATGTACATACTCAAGTACATATATACATACACATGTATGAACATAAAAATGTGCATGTACATATATGTACATACATACATATGTATGTACATACATATACATACACACATACACATATATGCATGTACATACATATACACACATTCATATATGTATATATATATGCATACATACATGCATACACACATACACATACATACACACATACATATGTATATATATATGCATGCATACATGCATACACACATACACATATATGTGCATGTACATACATGTATGTATATATATATGCATATACATACATACACACATACACATATATGCATGTACATGTACATACACACATACATGTATTTATATATATATATATATATATATGCATACACACATACACATACATACATAATTTACATACATACATACACACATACACATATGTATATATAATACATACATACATGTACACATGTACATGTGTATATATATGTACACATACATGTATGTGCATTATGTACATGAATGTATACATGTACAGACATACACATATATATGTACACGTGCATGTGCATACATACATATGGTGAACTAAAAATTTGGGGTTTTCAGTTTTGAATTTATAGAAATGTAAATTTAGGCAAGATGTACGTATGTACATGCACACATGCATTTATATATATTGTGTACACATGTACATGTATGTACACTCAAGTGCATACACATACATGTCCACACATACATACATATACACATGTGTATATGTGTATATTGAAGTTATCATACTAAAATGTACGCTATGCTTCTTGTGTACTCTATAAATTTTCAGTACAGGGTGAGCTAGCTTAAATCTATCCATAATTGCTTAAATCTCTAGGATCTAACCATTGGAATCTAACAAGATTAATGATGTAAGTCTTGTTGTAGGTCAATTAGAAAATATCTAGGATCTAACCATTGGAATCTAACAAGATTAATGATGTAATTCTTGTTGTAACTATCATTCAAATTATGGAATTTTACATGAGTGTCTCATATGCCTAGTAGGTATGTTGATTAGGATGGGAGCTAAAAAGTTACATTTAGCCTATTTATGAGAATGAGCTAGCTTAAATCTATCCATAATTTCTTAAATATCTAGGATCTAACCATTGGAATCTAACAAGATTAATGATGTAAGTCTTGTTGCAGGTCAACTAGCAAATCTCTAGGATCTAACCATTGGAATCTAACAAGATTAATGATGTAAGTCTTGTTGTAGGGCAATTACATATGCAATCATTACACAAGATTAACCATTGTTTCATGTTGTGATTATGTAACTACCATTTGATTTAAATATTTATTCCACACCCACTTAAGAGTAGGAAAACACATTACTCTAGTTAGTATGTCTGTTAAGTGCAGACTACAAGTATAGATGAGGGGTTGATTAGTGCTACCATTATGGAATTTTACATGGGTGTCTCATATGCCTAGTAGGTATGTTGATTAGGATGGGAGCTAAAAAGTTACATTTAGCCTATTTATGAGAATGAGCTAGCTTAAATCTATTCATAATTTCTTAAATCTCTAGGATCTAACCATTGGAATCTAACAAGATTAATTATGTAAGTCTTGTTGTAGGTCAATTAGAAAATCTCTAGGATCTAACCATTGGAATCTAACAAGATTAATGATGTAAGTCTTGTTGTAGGTCAATTACATATGCAATCATTACACAAGATTAACCATTGTTTCATGTTGTGATTATGTAACTGCCATTTGATTTAAATATTTATTCCACACCCACTTAAGAGTAGGAAAACACATTATTCTAGTTAGTATGTTTGTTAAGTGTAGACTACAAGTACAGATGAGGGGCTGATTAGTGCTACAATTATGGAATTTTACATGGGTGTCTCATATGCCTAGTAGGTATGTTGATTAGGATGGGAGCTAAAAAGTTACATTTAGCCTATTTATGAGAATGAGCTAGCTTAAATCTATCCATAATTTCTTAAATCTCTAGGATCTAACCATTGGAATCTAACAAGATTAATGATGTAAGTCTTGTTGTAGGTCAATTACATATGCAATCATTACACAAGATTAACCATTGTTTCATGTTGTGATTATGTAACTACCATTTTATTTTTATTTATTCGACACCCACTTAAGAGTAGGAATTTACACATTACTCTAGTTAGTATGTCTGTTAAGTGTAGACTACAAGTATAGATGAGGGGCTGATTAATGCTACAATTATGGAATTTTACATGGGTGTCTCATATGCCTAGTAGGTATGTTGATTAGGATGGGAGCTAAAAAGTTACATTTAGCCTATTTATGAGAATGAGCTAGCTTAAATTTATCCATAATTTCTTAAATATCTAGGATCTAACCATTGGAATCTAACAAGATTAATGATGTAAGTCTTGTTGCAGGTCAACTAGCAAATCTCTAGGATCTAACCATTGGAATCTAACAAGATTAATGATGTAAGTCTTGTTGTAGGTCAATTACATATGCAATCATTACACAAGATTAACCATTGTTTCATGTTGTGATTATGTAACTACCATTTGATTTTTATTTATTCCACACCCACTTAAGAGTAGGGAAAAAAATTACTCTAGTTAGTATGTATGTTAAGTGCAGACTACAAGTATGGATGAGGGGTTGATTTACCACTTGCATTGTCTATATCAAATTTGTATGGTAGTTACAACAAGACTTACATCAAGATTAATGAGGGGCTGATTTACCACTTACAAGTACAGATGAGGGACAAAATGGTAGTTACATATTCTGTTTTTTAGTCTTTACCACCATATTCAAGGCTTAAATTTGATGGCCATATGACCATATTTAGAGATTTTTTCCATAAAATACAATCAAAATTTTAAGAAGATTGTATGAGATGAAAGGAGAGATTCTGGATAGACTATCAAAATTTATATAGAATTATAATGATATATATATTTGATTTATATATAATTTTACTTACACTAAGGTATGTCATAATGTTTTAAGGGCACTTTGAATAGATAACCGTCATTTAAAAAATTGTTGATAGGCAAGGTCGACCGTCAAATTTAAGCCCTGCTGAGAATTGCTCTTCTAAATAGTTGTCACTGGATATATATTCATATTCTAGTTTCAATTTTATTTAAATTCTTTTTCTTTATGTATGTTTAGAAATGGAAGGATTGAAACACTCAATTTTTAAGGCCATAATGGAAAACAACCTCAATTTCTTCCAAATAATAGTTCCTGAAGATTTGAAATATTGTCTTTGGACCATGTTCTTTGATAGAGCCTTCTCAAGGGAAGGTAATGGTATAAGTGTTGTATTGATATCTTTGAAGGGCAAGAAACACAATCTTTATTTTAGACTAACCTTCTAATGCACAAATAATATTCTTGAATATGAATCCATATTGCTAGGGTTGAATGTTTCTCAAAACTAGAGTGTTAAGTGTATAAAAATTCATGGATATTCTGAACTGATAGTGCAACAAGTAAAGGGTGTGTATGCAACCAAGGAAATAAAGCTCATAACATATAGGAACATTGTTTGGGACAACATGCACAATTTTTTGAAGCCATTATAATTGAATGGATAGAAAGAAGTGAAAACTTAGAGGTTGGCACTCTTGTTGTAATGTCAAGATACAACCTAAATGCATATCTTTCAATGCTACAATAGAGTGTTGAAGCCTCAGTGAGGCTAATCATACTAGAAAACATTTATAACTGGGAGGTATTTGATATTAGCCAATATATATATATATATATATATGTTGGCTAATATCAAATACCTCCCAAATATATATAGTATGGATGAATTTGAAAATTAGGTCATTGATTGGAAACCAACATAGCAAGATCTGTAATATCTCACTTTTCTCACAAAACCCCAAATTATTAATCCACTAGAGAAAACTGTTTAAACATTGAAATCTGATAATGTTCCAAAAATCACAACCAAATCTATGTATTTCCTTCATCAATATCACAAACAACACAAACTTTCATATCTTTCAGCTAATAAAATCGATGAGAAAAATTTCTTTTAACATATCAACGAAAACCCTAACACCAAATACATCGAAAAAATCTCTCAGACGAAATAGAACACAAAGAACGCGAATCAAAAAATCCAACAAATGACCTCAGACGGAACCTGGGTATATATGCATGTTGTTGGTCTTGACCTCGGTCGATGAGCTCTCGCCCTGAACCCTTTCGCCCGAGCATTCAAAATGGTTGGGCTGGTTTTTTTTTAATTTTATCTCGACATTTTCAGTCGACACATTTTCGGCCAAAAGTCACTCGGCCGAAAGAGTGTCAACATGTAGGAACCATGTCACTACCTCGTGGCTTTGGCCGAAACCCTATCGACCGAAAACCAGTCGGCAAAAAGTAATCTGGTCGAATTACTTTATTTGGCTGAAAGTGTGACATAGTTTTGTGCTTTTACCCTGAGATTCATTCAATTTCAAAGAGCATTATCATTATATCAGTGAAAGCACAAGACTGTAACAACAATGAAGCAATGGAAAGCAAGAATAGTATATGCAACATCAAGATCACTATCATAAAGGATGAAGATCAACATGAGGCTTCAGGATTCAAGATTTCCACTTACCTTTAGATTGTAACCTTGTTTAATGTTTTTCCCTTTCTTCAATGATACTAGTGTTGCAACTCAGAAAATGCTAGTCCACAAGCTCTGGAATTACAAAAATGGAAACCACCACTCTTTGCATCCAATAGTTGTTTCCTTTGTCAGACTTGCAATTGGAAAACCTTCAAATGCATGTAGGAGCTGAAATACCAAATTGTTGATTAAACTTTGAAACTTCCCTCCAACGTGAAATCATAATGTTTTACACCAAAAATCAACTGCCTGAGATTCCCTCCAAATGCACACACGACCCAATTGACCAAGGCACCAAAAATACCTATTTCTAAAATGCACCAAAAAAAACTATTGTGTGGAAGGCATGCAAAAATTAATCATCATATTGAGAGGAAAAAAATTCATCTATCTACATTGTCATTTTAATATAGGTTGTGAAAATTAAGATAAGCATGATGTGCTCCTAAAATTACTAGAGTTCAAACTTGTATAAAAAATAACATCCATAAAAATGATCCACACACAATTGATTTCATAGATTATAAAATAATTCTATTTTTAAAAAATAATTAACAATATAAAGCCTGAAAGAGAAAATTTTCACATACCAAAAGTGATCATAATTGTTATTTCTATTTTGTATTATTAAGATGGTCGAGTATATCAGCAAACAAAGATAAAAGTGAATCAATTTCTTCATTTTTATTGCAATTGGATTGTTTAAATCATATTTTATTAGTGAAATTGACCACAATTTCTCTTTGATACATTTGACATGTTAACACAACAAGAAAATCAAACTCGCTTCAAATCATAGTTAAAAACATTAACGATTCATTAACATAATGAGTAATAAAATTAGTTAAAGAATGTAAATGTTTATAAAAAAATTGATAAAATATGTGAAGGCCTTAAGACTGCACCGAGAGGAAATTCCTTCCACACAATAGGTATTTTTGGTGTACCAAGCAACCTAGGTAGCCAAATGGCCCGCTTAGGTAGGGGTCCCATGAGGAGGGCTTAATTAGCTCTATGGATTATGATCAAATTCGAAAGAAAAAAGAATAGAGGAATAATAGTCATTTATTTAGTCATTAATTTAGCCATATGTTTAGTCATTTATTTAGTCATTTTTAATAATTTGATATTAGTCATTTTTATTTGTCTGATATTAGTCATTTATTTAGTCATTTAGTTGTGATTTTACCCAATGACCAAATTAGTCACTTATAAATGACCAAATTAGTCATTTATTTTCAAGATACTACTAGTGTTAGTCACGTGACTAAAATTTTTAGTCATGTAACTAAAATTTTTAGTCACATAGTCATTTATTTTCCAAATTCTACTAGTGAATTTTGAGATGAGGAAGCTAAAGATGGAGGATCTATTGATAGATCGAGATCGGTGGGATCTTGTTGATGAGAATGTTTCAAGGCCTGTAGATCCTACTCAAGCTACTTAATATGATGTTATGGACTATAAATCCAAGGGTCTAATCAGATTGTTCTTGGAAAACTCTATTTTAATTAATGTCCATGAAGAGACCTCTGCACAAAAACTATGGAAGAAGCTTGGTGAGAGGTATCAAGCCAATTCTTTAGTGAACAAAATTTTCTTGAGGAAGAAGTCGTATTCCTTGAGAATAGAAGAGGGTGAATGAATCATAGACCCCCTAGAAGCATTCAATATGTTGGTGGCTCAATTTGCATCAGTTGGTGTCAAAATGGATGAGGAGGAGAAATGTTAGATCTTGATTTGTTCTTTGCTTGGTTCGTGGGATTCTCTTGTTATGGCTATTGGGAGTACTTCAGTTATATTGAAGACTGAAGATGTGGTGGGTTCTTTGCTTTCTAAAGAGATGAGGAGGAAGGTATCCATCATTGCTAATGAGGCCCTAAATTTTCATGGAAGACCTAAGGAAAAAGGAAAGAAGAATAAGAAGCGTGAAAAATCCAAGTCCAAGGGGAGATCTAAATCTCCTAGAAAGTCCAAAGTTATTTGTTGGAACTGTGGTAAGCCTAGACATGTTCATAAGGAATGTAAAAAAGAAAAGAAGAAGAAAAAGAAAAAAAAATTGATTCTAATTCTGAGTCTAATAAGAAATATGGTGATGCATTCATTGTAGCTTTGGCAACTCGTGCAGGTAATGATGCATGGTTAATTGACTCAAGTAAATCTTTTCATATGACCTTTAATAGAGATTGGTTTTGTGATAAGATCCTCCATATGTGGGATAACTTCTTGATTGATATCTTTGGCTTGTTCCTATTAAATATCAAATTTAAATGCTTCTTCAAGAGTTGTTGATGATTCACAACCCATGTAAAATTCTTCCTCGTTATTCATTTTTTATATTCCTTCATAGGATGTTTCTGATTCACAAATTATCTAGAAGTCTTATTCATGATCCATTTCTGATGTCTTTGGCTTATGCTATGTCTTGATCAGGTGTAAAGATGTTAAGAGTAGGAGACTCTTGTTCATTGGTAATGATATCAAGAGTATGAGACTCTTGTTTTGGATGAAGATCATCTACATGTACATTAGGCATAAGCATCTCATTGGTAGATGCATGTGTGCTTGGTGTATGGAATTTTTTTTTTTTGGAAAACATTAGATGTCTTGGAAGTTATCTACCAAGTCATTGTAGTATTTTGATGATAGGGATTCTTGATCTTGAAATTGTGTGGTATTACCTTTGATATGCTTTGGTTCGTGCTCTTGATATGGATCAATTTCAAAGAAGGGATTGTTTCTAAAGGATCCTTGGATTTCCTCAAAATGTGGACATATGGGTGATAGCTCTTGTCTTAGATCTTCTAAATTGGGTATAAGTATCGGATTAAGAGTCCCTTGGTTACCAATATGTATTGCCATGAGGTTGGATGATGCCAATATATCTTGAACTGGATCATTGCTAGACTTGGGTGATTGATTTGGATCATGATTAGGATTAAATTCTTAATGTATGTCCTCTTACTCATTGGATGATTTAGAGACATTGTCGATCATTGATAGATATCTCTTGATCATTGTTTTCAACTTTTGAGGTTGAGTTATTGTCAATGTTGTCATTAGTGTTTGGACCTTGAATGTTGTTTTCAATAGCTATTTCTCCTTGATCAATAAGGTCTTGGATGATTCTTTTGATTGTAACACATTTTCATACATCATGACCTTTTACTCCATGGTATTTACAATAGGTCTTGTCATCATACTGGTATGGGAATTTGATGGTAGGTTCACCACTTTGTGACAATTTTGAAAGTATGATAAGTTTGGAATTGACTAATTTGTTTAACACAGCCTCAATTGTCTCCCCTAAAGGAGTGTATTTGCGTTTAGTAGTGTGGTTGGAATGTGAGGCTTGTTGTGGTGGAGATGATTGTTGTATTTGAGATTGGAATTTCTTGCTAGTCTTGAGATTGATAATTTTGTAGTTGATGGTTTTGATGTGGATATTACTAATTTGGGGGTTGATATTGTTGATGGATTTGATTTTGATATTGGGTGATTTGATTTTGATTTTGTCACCATTGATGTTGTTGATTCACTTGATTTTATGGAAATAGACTTTGTTTTTGATATGAATCAATGTTTTGATTCGAAGTGTTGTAGATATGGATATTGAGGTGTTTTTGGAATGATGTTTGTTTGTTGTTGGGGATTTTGGATGAAGGAAGATCCATATTGATTTGGCATAACATTAGGATCCTGATTTTGTTGTTGTAATCCTTGTGGATATTGTGCATTGTATGAAGGGTCATAGTATGGGGGTTGTTGGTATGACGTGTCTTGATGTTGAAAAAAGTTGTGAATGATATCATTTTGTGTTTTGATGAGTTTCATGATTTTGTTGATATTGTGAATCACTCTTTTGACGGTGTCCAAAGTATTTTTGATAAAGTTTGCCAACTTCTTTTTCAAGTGCATTTAGGTCAATTTGATGAACTATAGAATTATTTTCCCTACTTGATATTGTGACCCTTGATAAGAGTTATTTGGGTAATAGATTGATGTTGACATGTTGTTGGGATGTGTTAACCTTTAAGACAAATGTTTGTTGGTTTTGATGCTCAAGACCCTAAGATTATGAGTGATGTTTTGAAGGATAATACCAATCTTTTGGATACAAATGTGGCACAATACTTGGACCGATATTTAGCTTCATTTTTTGATATGTTGTTTCTTCTTGAACTAGATTTGAGGTGAAAAGCAAAGGTTGAGTTTCAATATCTTAACAATAGTGATAGCGAGTGGAATAATCCAAAAGTATTGTGTTTTGATAAGTATCCTAAAACTAGGTTTGATGTTTGATGTGTTGATTTGGTGAATGTTTTTCGGAAATGATGCTAACTTTTGGAATTCAAAAACATTAATAACTTGGATTGATATTTAACTTCTTCTATAGGATATGTTGTGGAGAATCTAGTTGAACTATCCTTGAGGTCCAAGGAAATGTTGATATATTAGAATTTTGAGTGAAGGAATGATCCAAGTTGTTTGTTTTGATTTTGAATCCTAAAGCTAGATTGGAATGTTTGATTTTGTAAATGGATATGGATTGATGTGAGTTATGACATGTTTTGGAGATATACTTTTTTCGTTCTCAAAAGGATTTGTAACTAGTTTTAGATTAGTCTTCTGATTTTCACCACCAAGTAGAGAAAAAGTGGTTGTTTAGGGAAAAGGTGGTAATCTTTGTCAAAATCAGCCAAATGTTGGTCCACTATGGCTAAATCTGGAGGGAAAATGTAGTAAGATTTTTCAAGAGCAGCTTCTATTTCAAGTTTTCTATCTGGTAAATTATACTGGAGAAAGTGGCCTTCTTTGTTAAAAGCAGCTAGTTTTTAGTCAATTGTGGCCAATAAATTTTGTTAATTGCGGCACAAAAAAGGTCAACTACAACCAGTTTTTAGTCAAGTGCGCTTAGTTTTTCAAAAGTGGTAGATTTTCATCAGTAATTGTCATAAGAGAGGGAAAAAGCAGAAATTTTTTGTCAATTGTGGCCAGTTTTCAGTCAAGTGTAACAAAAATAGAAGCAAAAGCGGCCTTTGTTCAGTTTTGTATTCTAGTTTCTATTTTGGTAGTAGTTTGGATAAATTTTGTAGATTTGGATGAGTTGGCTTGATCTAATTTGATATTTTGGAAAGTGATATCATGCAACACAACAATCAAACTATTTGACCCTAAATTTCTATAACATAAGCATGTTTCTTTCCACAAAAGCTCAAAGTTTGTGAAAGTCAATATGCTAAAGCTATAGTTTCCAATGTTGACTTCATTCTTAATGCAACTTGAAATAAGAGCCTAAACATTTGGAAACCTTCAAATATTTTTTTTTAACATATCTTATAGGGAGTGCAAACATAGGGCTCTTTTCAAAGCATTCGCACCAAGTTCAAAGGGTTTTATGTTTGATAACCATGTTCAATGCTTTTTTTAATGTGTTTATTTTTACTTCAAGGAAATGTTTGATGTCAATATTTGGTTAAGATCCTTTTTACTATTTATAGAAGACAATCATTCCTAGAATAGGTACGCTTTTTGTCAATGGGCCTAACTCATGCCCTGAAGGGATGATTTTACATGCAACTTTATGGTAGAGTGTAGAGGTATGTTAAGAATGAACTCTTAAGCTCTACAACGCAATCACAAGTCATACTTGGTAGGCAACTTCTTAGAAATACATTTTGATGCACCACTTTCAAAGAAAATTATGGTAAAAACTAGATAGGCCTCTACAAATGTTTTTTAATGACAACCAATGAACACCCTGACATATAATTCACCAATTGGCCACTTAAGGCACTTCAGTGTTTTGTCTCGGGCCTCTAAAGATTCATGAGTTTGGATTAAGCATTGTATGTTATTCCTCTATGGATTGAAGCTACTATCTCTCAATTTTGCAATGATTTATATAGCATTGGTAAACATACTCAAGGGATGCTTTGATGAGTTCTCCATTGTGGGATGTGTCTCATTAGCAATAATGCCTCAATCTTAATTATTTTGACTCATAAAAAGATGAAAAATTCCAAAGTGTTTCTCTTCACCCAAGATCAC
>VDFB02382352.1:0-21744 GCA_007258455.2 Sequoia sempervirens | reverse complement strand
TAAGAACACTTCAAAGATTAGACTAAAGAGTGATAAGACAAGGAAAATAGATGAAATAAGATGTAAATTGATTTATACCTTCCTTGCTGTTGAAGACTCCTTGGTTGGCCCTTGATTTTGATGGATTTGTGTGCTCCTTGGATGGATTTTGATGTAGCTAGATGCAAGATTGAATGTGCAAGGTGATCAAATTGGATGGCTAAATGATAGCAAGTGCTTGAGAATGCAAATTGGCAGCATAAGGTTACTCAAATCAAAAAGTGTTGAAAATTCCCTTGAGGAGGGGGTATTTATAGAAGAATTTGAATTCTCTAGAGAATTCAACAGTTGAAATGCATTCAATACAGTCAAGATGAAGGGCTATGGTGGGTTGAAAACTCACAAGCCCTCACATCTTGACATGTGGATGGTGAAGTGGCTAAGAGGAGATGAGGTGTAAGTGAGGTGTCCAAAAGGTACATGAGGTGGAGGAAGGACAAGTACCTTCCAAGTACCTTGGGGAGTGAGAAGATTTCCTCAAAAAGGGATTCCTTGTCCCCAAGTGAGAATGAAAGGGACATTTGAGGAATTTTGGAATTCCTCAAAAATCTCCATGGGAAAAGGAGAGGTGGTTGAAAATATAAATGTGAATTAAAAATTCACATTCTTAGGAGAGTCTAAAGGATAAAAGGTGAGCTCCAAAAAGGTGGGACTTGGTCACATGTGGATGATGTGACAAGTCCAAGGTTCTAGAAGCCTTAGGATCTAGGATAAATAAATGTGAATTAAAAATTCACATGGGAAAGAGGGTCAATGCTAAAAGGAGGTAAATGCAAAGGTTGGCTAAAAAGTGGTGCTAAATATGGCTAATGACCTTGGTTAAGGTTGTGCAAATATTGGATTAGACTAATTAATGGAAGATTAGAGGCAAGTGGAAAATGTAGGAGGATGTGACATTAATCTTTGATTAAGAGGATGCACATCATAATCATGAATTAATTAAATTAATTCAGATTAGAGCAAGATCATGAAGGATGTGACAAGGAGAGAGAAAATGGAGAATTTTAAATTAATTTTAAATCAAAAGGGTAAAAATGACTAAATTAAATAAATTAGTGTATTTATTTAATTTAGAGAGGAAGAAGGTGAAAGATAAAGAATTTAATTATTAAATCAAATACTTTACAAATATGAGATAAAAGGCATAATATTAATTTAATAAATTAATATTTAATATGATAGACGAAAAGGGAGTAAATTTAATCACATGGGAGTGATTAAATTTAGATGTCTAAAGTTTTAGTGCATGATCAGTAGCATATTACATTATTGTTGATGGTTCATGTAGGTATATTCATATTCAAAGCCTCTGACATCCCTCTCTTCTTTCCTACAGGTCAATAGAGCTCAAAGAAGACAAATGGTGCACTACTTCTGCATCGGCCGTCAATTAATCAGGAAATGATGATTATGTTTATGCTTATGTGATTCCCTTTTATGCATCTTCCATAGTGTAGTGTGTTGTTTATGATGCATTGTGACAGTCCCATCCACAGCTTGTGTGGATATTAAATTTCATTCTTCTACATTTCATTTTGAGAAAGAAAAATGCATCTCAATGCAAATTTGTACTATCATTTGAATTCTCGCAATCAAATGAAATTCTATAAATATGAATCACTTTATGAAATAAAAGAAAGCAATCTGAAATGCTTTATTAATGTATGATCAATTTTTTTCTTCATTTGATTCTAAAACATTGAATGACAACTTTTGAATTATGATTCCACTTTTCAAAGCATAACTATCACTTGATAAATAATGATAAATAAGATGCAATCAACACTTAGCATATGCAGAAATAACTGTATTTTCCACTTTTAAATATAACAGTATTTAATCTAACTCCATGAATTGAGCTGTAGTGAAAAATTGGTAACATTTTGGTGATTTCCGCTAAATGCTTGCCTACTAAGCATAGATCAGTTGCCTTAAAACACTCCATTGGGCGCAGAGTCAAGTCTTCGCCTTCATGAAACTCAAAAATTTGAACAACACCCTAACAACAGAAAAACAAAATGAAACATAACTAAAAGAAAACTAACAGGCCCTAATGGCCAACAGAACATGCGCAACAGAGCTTAGAGAAAAGAAAACTACTATAAGTAAATGTGCAGAACACACTTATTTGTAATACTACTCTACTTATCTACAAGATAAGACTTATCTCAGAGGAAATGCTTGAGGTGGATCCCATTAACTGGGATAGACAACACCTCTCCCTTCAACTTAGAAAGTTGGAACGCATTGTGTTCTTTGCACTTCGTGATCACATAAGGCCCATCCCAAATTGCATCGAATTTGGAATGTCGTCTAGGTTTTCTTTTAAATTCATTCCATTTGAAGACCAGATCTCCAAAAATGAACTCACGTGGTCTTGCTCTTTTGTCAAAATAATTCTTCATCTAAGCTTGATGTATCTCCAACTGCCTTAGAGCTTCTTTTTTGGTTTCTTTGAGCTCTACCAACTGTGGAAATCTCACTTCAAGAGGCTGTTCCTTTAGTAAATCCAACTCCTTAAAATAACTTAAAGTTGGTAAATCAATGGAAATAGGTAACTTAGCTTCTTTAACATAAGTTAGAACAAAAGGTGAACAGGGTAAAAGCACAAACCTGTGTCACACTTTATAAAGGAATTAGCCAAAAGCAAAAAAAAAATGAACTTCGACCACATAAAAGTGGTCTTTATGTTTTGAATTTCAAAATGGTGTAAATTAATGAAATGTAGAACTTTTGATGAAGTTTATTGCTATAATTTTTTATTTTTTTAAAAAGATTGTTTTCATTATGTTTTTATCAATTTAAGGACAGATTTTGGAATGCTAAAAATTTAAGAAAAGAGTGACTTCATGGGCCATCAAGAAACAAATTGAAAAAATCTTCATTTCTCCCTTCTTCTTTTTCTCCAAATAGGTAACTTCAATACCTTGTGCATGGAAAAAAAAAGTTCAAATTTTGATGTATATTTTTCTCATAATAACATTTTAAAGTCGAACATATAAAAATTTGATAGTTTTCACGGGCCGTCAACTATTTTCAATTTTTTTAATCATTTAAAAACAAAAAATTATACCCTTTTGAAGAAGAATCTATCCTCTTGTGCTCCATATAAGATTTAAATTTTTTTAATAAGTATCTTTTTTAAATTTTGTAATTAGCCTCTTTTTTCAGTTTAAAAACCTACTTGCATTATTTTAAAAATAAAATATATTAAAACTAATCAAAATATTAAAAAAATTATATATTTGGATTCTCCACTCTGAGCTCTACAAAAGGGTATTTTTTTTTTTTCAGAAAAATCATTCTGACTAAAGAAATACCTATCTAAAGTTGAAAGTTTCAGAAAATTCTAAAAAAAGCTGAGTTAGCTGCCAACTAGGATGTCACATAGATAGTTTTGGTAGAAACATTTTCTACCAAAACCATTTCTATAGAAACCTCGCACATTAAAAAATGCAATTTCAAAGTGGGAAATGAAAATTTTTAATTTTTTGGGATTCGGCCGAAACTTATTCGGCTAAAACTTGTGTGCCACATAATAGGCCACGTGGTTTCGATTGAAACTTAGCTAGGCGAAACCTTTTCGACTGAAAATATTTCATTTGAAACTATTTATTTGGCTGAAAGTGTGACACAACTTTGTGCTTTTACCCAACAACCAGTGGCCCTTTTGGGAGTTATTCTGTCAGCACAAAGGGCTAATTTCATCTTTTCATGCCATGTCCACTGATTATCCTCAACAGTCTTCTTGATTATCTGAATTAGATTCTTATTTGTAGATTTTTCCTGACCATTGGCCTGTGGATAATAATTAGAAGATGTGTTCAAATAAATATTATTTCTAACTGACCAATCAAAAATCTGAAAACCAATAAAATTCAAACCATTGTCAGAAATGATTGAGTCTAGAACACCAAATCTCGATATGAGATCTTGATAGAAGTTAAGCATTGAAGTCTCGTCTGCTTCCTTTAAAGCAACTTCCTCAGTCCATTTGGTAAAATAATCTATGGCAGTAAGTATCCAGTTATGACCCGTGCTTGAAGGTGGATTGATAGGACCAATAAAATCTAAGCCCCACTTAGCAAAGGGTTGTTCTACCTGAATCAGATGCAGGGGCAAAGCTGCAAGCCTCTGTTTTCCAAAAAATAAAGCACATTTCTCACATTTTCTAACCCAAGCAATAGCATCTTTGAACAAATCTGGCCAATAATAACCATCCCACATAATTTTCAAGGCTATTGTTCTTGTGGAAAAGTGACCTCCTGAAGGTCCATCATGAAACTCTGCTAGCAGCTTGTCAACTTGATCAGGTTGAATGCATCTTAATAAAACAACTTGAAAATCTCTCCTATAAAGAATGCCATCAATGATTACATAAGGAATGGCTTGTAATATATAATACCTTCTTTTCACTCTATCTAAGGCTTCGGGGCACTCACTAGTTTGCAAATAATGCATCATTTGCTGCAACCAAGTAGCAGGAGACGTTGGAACAACACCTGCAACATTGTTATTTAGCATTGTATCCATATTTTCAGCTTCTTTTAAGTTGTTCTCTTCATTACTAACAATCTACTCACACAAAAATTTTCCTCTAACGAGCTTGGTTACCTTTATATCAACATGAAAATCCATTACTTTGGTAATCCAACTAGCACACTTATCATTTATATCTTTGTTAAGTAAGAAATCCTTCACAGTTGAATGAGCAACCAACAAATGAATCTTACTGTTGGACAACATATTTCTAAATTTTTTAAGGCTTCTTACAACAGCAAAAACATGCTTCTCAACAAAAGAATACTTCACCTCATAATCATGCAATACTTAGCTGAAAAATGCTACAAGTTGTTCCAAGCCTTCATCATTTTGCTGGCATAACATAGCTGAAATTGTATCTACTCCTCCAAAAGCATACAAAATGAAGTCCTTGTCAAAATTTGGATTAATGAGAGTAGGAGCAGTTGTAAGAGCTTCCTTAATCTGCTCAAAGCTTCTCTTACCTTCCTTGGTCCAACTAAATGGCATATTCTTCCTTAGCATAGAAGTGAGAGGTTGCAGCAAAGTTGCAATATTCGGTATGAACCTCCACAAAAAAATTGTCCTTCCAAGAAAGCTTTGCAAGCCTTTCTTGTGAGCTAGTAATGGCAATTCAAGAATTGTAGAGACTCTCTTAGGATCTATAGAGATACCTTGCTTTGAAACAATATGTCCCAGTAGTTTACCTTCGTGCACTGAAAATATACACTTCTTTGGATTGAGAGACACTCCGAAGTCTCTTCATCTCTAAAAAATCTACTCTAAATGATCAAGATGTTCATTAGCATTTCTAGAAAAAATAGTAATGTCATCTAAATATACTAGAACAAACTTGTTCATAAGGCCATGAAAGGCCATATTCATCCCTCACTAAAACAATGCTCTAGCATTAGAAAAGCCGAAAGGCATCTTCTTGTAGGCCATCATGCCCCACTTAGTTGTAAATGCCATTTTAAATTGATCTTCTTGTTTCACTAGAATCTGGTTGTAACCTGAGTAACCATCTAGCAAAGAAAATCTATCCTAGAACCAGAAACTACTAGCAAAATTTTCTCCATGGAAGGGAGTGGGTAGTGATTTTTTAATGAAGCCTTATTTAAATCTCAAAAATCAACACATAATCCGATTTCCCCACTTTTCTTCCTAACTGGCACTAAATTTGACACCCAAGAGGTGTGTTTGATAGAAAAAATAATACCACTCTCAACTAATTTATTCAGTTCATCCTTCATAAGGTTTTCTAATTTGGGGTTAAGAGGTCTCTATTTCTGCCTTACTGGTTTGCACCAGGTTCTAATTCAATAGTATGTTGGGCTAGTTCTAGGTTAAAACCTCTCAAATCCTTGTACTCCTAAGCAAAAACATCACTAAATTTCTGACATAACAGAATAAATGCTTGTTGTTCCTCTTTATTACATACCTTTCCCAGCTTGAGGAGTTTTCCCTTGAAGATTTCAATGGCTGCATAATGTTCTTCTTTAACAGTCAGGCCACACTTGTCCTTCCACACTTGGTCATCTAAATTAAAAATAGATTCCAAGGTCACCAATCCTTTTGGTAGCTTGTTAGTCTTCAACTGTACAATTTTTTCATCATATTGCTGCTGCCATTTTTGCTGGTTTCCATCTGTGAACTCAACTTCAACAGTCAAGAAATTTACAATTTGCTCATCGTCATCAAAAACCTGTAGCTCACATTATTGTCAGGTACAGAAGGTCTGACCACTATTTTTACATATTGATGTGCCTCTACTTTATGAATTTCATTGGGAATATCAAACTGGGCCCCTATGGGAGTGATCCTATCAACATGCTTATTTTCATTTTTAGAAATTGAAACAATATTCAAAGCATCAAAATCTTCCATCAAATCCCATACACGATTCTTATATTTCTTATGCAAATCATTCTTGGCAGCATTTAAATTTTTGATATGATTTACAATTAGTTTTGAATCACCATAAACTTGCAAGCATTTAATACCTCTTTTGCAGGCCCATTTGAGGCCATGCACTAATGCTTCATACTCAGCTATATTATTTGAATAGCTGAAAGCAAAGCTAAAAGTTGAAAAGTATTTACCTCCTTCTAGTGATATCAACATAGCTCCACCTCCAACACCAATATTGCTTCTCAAACCATCGAAATAAAGCTTCCAAAGCTCATTTTCTGCTTTTGCAGACTATTCCTCTTCTTTACAAAGATTAGGCATATCAAAATCAAGTTCTCAAATCATATAGACTCCTAATCCTATCTCATCCATGTGCTGAAGAGGATCAAGCTCGTGATCTTCTGCTTCCCATTCATCTAGAGTGATATTGTCTATATGGGTGTTGCATTCTGAGGTCATGGTTGTCTCTTCTAGTGTAGAGGTGGCATAGAGGTTAGCGTTTATAGGATTTGGTGAATATGGTTCAATATGGTCTTTGGTGAGAGGTTCAGACTTTATGGTCACCTTCATACCATACCTTGTTCTAAAAAAAAAAAGAGACCAATCAGAAGATAGAAACCCATCCAACTTGGCTGTAAAATCCCTCGAGAGACAAATGGAAAAGTGTGGCGGTAAGTCAATGACATGTATATCCTGATGAATAGAAAAACTTGGGGATGCATGAAAAGTAAGAGCCAATTTTTTGATAATACTAGCAATTTTAATACCAGAACCATCTAGTTGAACTACACCTTTCTAAGGATTAGGCTCATAAACAAGACCTAACTTATCAACTAAACTCTTAGGCATGACTGAACTACTGGCACCAGAATCAACCATACAGTTATGAACAATCTTATCTCCAATAATCAGACTTAAGTAGAATCAGGGAGGCTTTACCTCTTTAGTTTTCTGCTCATTTTTATCCTCCAAATTGTTGGCAAGTACAACTTTCAAAACTCCTTGATTAGCATTGTCAGAAATAGACAACTCAGCTAAAGCTTCCTGTAGTAACCCTTTCTGCCCTGGGAGGTGCAAAGCATCTAATACCGACATACTGATAGTAGTTTTCTTGAGATGCTCAACAATATTAAATGATGAAGAATTTACCTTTTGCTGGTTTTTAATGACAGCCACATCATTTTGTCTATGCAAAGGCTACGAATGTGGCTTTGACTGCTCCTTGCTAGATATCTCTTGACCTCTTTGTAGAATTTTCATTTTAGGTTACACGATAGCATTAACATTTGATGGAATGGGCTACTTACTGTTTGTAGGCTGCTGCTGTGAATTTCCAGCTTGCTGTCCCAGATCCATAGCTCTCTTTTTTGACTTGGTATTGTCCGAAATAGGAGAATTTTGCTGATCTTGACCATTTTCCATAGAATTCAGAGCTCTAGCAGTTTGGAAAGACAACTTCCACATTATCTTGCTGTTCTTGACTCTGATATGCAACATTTTCCAAACCAGCATAACTGTTTTGGACCACTAAAGCCTGATTTCTCATTCCATTGGCGCATGCTAATTGGTTATGGGGCTAATTGCACAAATAACACCAATCACAATCCTCGGCAACATTATTTTGGGGCACAATTTCTTTTGACAAACTAGCTGTGTTTGGATTGTATGGCTAGAATGGCCTAGGGTTAAAATTCCTTCTTTGGGCTTGGTAATCATTTTGAAAAGCAGGCCTATTTGGTTGGTTCTGCTGATAAGTGGCTTGATAAGGCTTTTGTTCATGACCTACTTGCTTCTTTATGCTCACAAGATCATTGTTGAAGGTCTTGAGTATACTTTTAATCTCTTGAAATTCTTGGTTCGGGGCTGAAGCACCAACTTCTTGGGCTGCATTATGATAACCTATTGCTGGAATAGGTAGGAAAATAGCTAAGGGGAGTACAATAGTAGGGGTAGGTGGTTGTATTTCTAGAAAAAAAGGCATAGGAGGTCTAGGAATTATGTCTCTAGCTTGGATGAGACAATTCTCAGCTCTAATAGCTATGTCATAGGCATTAGGAAGTGTAAGCCCACCCATAGATTAGGTCATAACCTCAATCTTACTATTTAAATCTTTTAAGTAAAACAAAAAAGCATGTGCTGGTAAAGGTTTTACCATTGCAGGAGTCCTGTCCCAGGTTCTCTAAAATTGGTAGTTGAAATCAGCCAAGTGCTCGTGTGACACCCTCTGAATGGTGCTCAATTGCTCTAACAAAGATAGATTATTAGATTTATCAGCAAAATGTTGATATAAACTGTTACCTAACGCATCCCATGTCACGATTGAGTTGGATGAGAGACCTATAAACCATTTGTAATTCCTTCCCCTTGAGTGACGTAGCCAACAACCTTAATGATATGTTCTCCTGCGTGATATTGTGAACCGAGCATAAGGTGGCTACGTCACGAATGTGGTCAATCGGTGTAGTGAGGTCCTCCTTGGTGAAGTATGGTAGAATTCTAAGGGCTGCAAATGGGATGTCATCATCTTGAACAATGTTT
Source organism: Sequoia sempervirens (assembly GCA_007258455.2). Lineage (NCBI taxonomy): Eukaryota > Viridiplantae > Streptophyta > Pinopsida > Cupressales > Cupressaceae > Sequoia > Sequoia sempervirens. Next base: position 12,735 of record VDFB02382352.1, on the reverse strand, counting down.
AATGGACTGTCTCCATTGAAAGGCATGAATGGATGCTGCCTTGGCACTACTCGTATTGGTGGTGCTTTTGATATCGAAACCGGTACTCCTGATGCTAAAACCAAGGAACTAAAAATAGGAGGTGTTGAATTCGATCTTGCAAGTGTCTCAAAGAGCCTCCTCGTTGTTCTACCTCTTCTTTGTGGTGGAGACAACTCTCAATATTCGAAAGGTGCAGTATTTGCTCTTATCTGTATCTTTCTCATGTGCAGATTGCACTAGCATGCAAAATCAAGATCAAAGTCACCAGGTATATTGGAATGATCCTCCAAAAGGCTAAACAAATCTACTGCATACACCAAAACAAAAATTAAAAACTCTAAAATTTCTTTGAAATTGCTTTCAGTGTCCCACCGAGCATGCCAAAAACTGTTATCAATCAGATATGCACCCTTGTCAGATTTGCATAAATCAAACTATCTATTGAAACATTGAAACTCTTTTTAGATGTGGGTGATCTGTGCAAAAAGAGAATCTCCAAAGTGAGTTGGTTCTCTGAAAGATGGATCCTATTTTAAGTATTTTCTAAGAAAAGGGATAGAAGGATAGCTTAAAAAATAAAATTTAACACTAACTGATGATTAACTGTTATTTCTAAAAATTCAGATTTACCACTCACAACAATTCCTCTATTACAATAGCTCTCACAATCTCATGGGTACATGGTTTCATTAGTAATTTGCATGAAGATTCAAAGGCATTGAATACATCATACAACCTGAAAACATGAAATTATGTGCAAAGACTCATAAAAGAAAGACATATAAGGCTTCAAACTTGAAAACACAAAGACATCAAATTGCTATTACAAGGTTGAGACAAGAAATGAAAAGAACTCTGCTTCTTTATTGAAACTACAAGAGTGCACCAATCTGAACTAAGTACAACTAAGTTTACAAGCTCAAAAAATTTTGAGAGCAGGAAACTATAATCTGAACTCCGAAGAAGGAAGAAAAAGTAAGTTTCTTCAAAATATAACCCTCTAGAAACCCTAATCTGAGCTCACAAAGAAAGCTCAAGGAAAAGGTACCAAACTGTCTCAAAAGTCTACATAAAGGCAAAAAAAAACTATCTTTTTTCATGCTCATAGTGAAAAGCTCCTAAAAATAGGCTACATTTGCTTTAAAAGCAAATAAAACACCTTATCTCTCCAAGAGGAAACTAAAATCCGATCCAAGGCATAAATAAAAACAATTTGCTAAAAATAGCAAAGAGATAAAAATAGTTTGCTTTATCTTTGCTTTACATGATATGCAGATTTCACAATCTTCACAATCTGACCTATTTTTGCAATTAAAGATTGCTTTGAAATCTTTTGCAAAAAACAACTTAAACTCCATTACAGTCTCGATTTTTCTTTAAAAACTCATAAAAATATACCAAGCCTCTCTCTTATCAAAATCTTAATTGATTTCTTGAATAAAATAACCCTAAGTCATGAATGAAATCATTTTTCAATCTTTAATTGATTTCTCACAAAATCAATTAAAATCACATATTTCCATCAATATCCATTTCTTACTTAGGGCACTATTGATCATAATCCTAAAACCCTAAATCCATAAAATACTTGATTGAACAAGCTTAAGGACTTAGGAAAATTGAAATAAAGGAAAACTCCTATAATGGTTCGACCTAGGGCATATGCATAAGATATATCAATAAAGCAATTATCTCCTAAGTTGAATTAGGGTGAAATTGGAACAAAACTAAAATGAAACCCTAAAACCACTTCATTAGCACTTTTCCATTTTGAAAGAAGGCTCTGTTGAGAGGAAGAATGCACCACCATCTTGCAACTAGGGTTTCAGTTTTTTGAAGAAGATTTGAATTCCATGCTCAGTGCTACTATCGAATCTCCATATATTCTGATGGTAAGAATGCTTTGCGAGCTTCTTGTGAGTTCTTTGGGACTCTTTGCTTTTCTTTCACATAAATTTATTGGCCTTGGCCGTGGCATAAACATAATTTTTGATGTATTTTCATTTCTTGTGCCTGTTCTTTTGTTATCTCTGTGCTCCTTGTATCCACTGGCCAACATACATGAGAGCTCATTTCTTGGTTTTGTTTGGATTTTGAAAGCTCCACTAGCTCTGGCCATAGCTTACATGTTCTCCAATAGGAATTCAGTGGTAAGTTACATTCCAACCATATATTTCTTTCTACAGAAAGCTTAAGAAATCTTTTCTTTTAATTATAAATTCATGGCCATACTCAGGTCGCGCCATGTTCTCCTACCATGAAATCGAACTAAAATTATGTAGAACTTCCATGCATTTTGATTATCAATCTCTAACCTAATGGAACTTACATAGGTTTTATTTTAATTACAAAATGATAGGCCATTCAGAGCTAAAATCTCTTATCTAGGCCGTGGCCATGTGTATTTCTTAAAGAGCATATTGAAGCTTTTTGGGCTCGACCCAAAACAGGAACTTCTTTCTTCTTTCAAATTTTTGAACAAACCCTTATATGGTTATTTGTTATTTTACAGAAAACTCATCTATATCTGTCATCTTCTCCTCTAAAGCTTAACCCACCATGGTTTTCCATACTTTATGTTGTTTTTTATAAAAACCCTGACATGGGTGATAATATAAAGCATCTATTTTTGTTTATTTGTAGAAGTCTCCATATGGGTAACTTGGAAATGGAATTAAATTTGTCCTTAAACTCAAACCCCAATGTGGGTGTATGAAGAATAAACAAAAATATGTATATTTTGATATCTATGTAAAATCTAGGCTCGACCCATTATGTATTCCCTTTGATATTCTAAAATTTTGAGTTTCCTTCAAATGGGTATTTAAAATTTTGAAGAATACATATTCCTGGATGTATTTTCCGTTGCATTCCAGCTTTGACCATGAGAGAACTGTGTAGATCTCACTTTCTGACAAAACTCCACCTGAGTGTATAACATTCTAAAGAATACATATTCCTTACCTTACTGTTGAAAAACCCTCATTCAGGTATATGATATTCTGAAAAATGTATCTTTGTTTATATTTTTAATTGTCATTATATTGTTGTTTCTTCCTTACACACAAAAATATCTTTACTTCAAATTTGTAGACTATCTATTTGCTTTAGTCTGTCGTGCACTCACAACTACATTCTTTAGGGATGCATTTAAAACCTTCATTCATACTTTTACTTGCCATACCACTATTTGAAATAAATGATAAATGAGGAAAGAAAACTTTAAAAATAGTACAGTCCTGGACTATTTCATTCCACTGTCAGCCAAAAAGATGTATCAAACACACCTGATCACTGTATTCTGTACTTACAAGAAAGTTGATTGCTTCACCTCTTAATAGATGATTGCACTGTTCATGCATTGATTAGATGTTGTCACTGTTTCTTATCTGGCACTCTTCATGCATTTTTATGCTCCATTTAATAAAACTGTTTCGTGCACTTGCTCTCTTCTGAAATGAAAATATGAAACAATTATTTTCATTGAGGCATTATGTATGCCTGTTCACTATCCTTGATTGAGAGAAATAACACTGTTGAACCTTGCATAATATCATGAACATGATGAACAAATAATACTGTGGAAAAAGAACATAAACCATACAACAATGCTTGAGACAAATGTACTCAATTAAATTGATTAAGCAGATTAAACCCACTATTCACCTGTAGCTTTCAGAAATCATTTACATGATTGTTATGAATGCACAGTTGGTTTAATGGCTTGATGAATAACTCTGCTTTACTCTTTCAGTTGTATATCATTTCCTTTCTTGATGAAAATGATGATTGCAATTTCTATTTCAGCCCATATGTAATACATAAGGGTATCATGTCGAGCTCTACCCTTGTGGGAACCCGTTTTTCTCCACATGCTTGGTCTTCAGAAAATAATCAGCTTGTTTATTTTCCCTATACCTGCACAAAGAAACAAGTTATGTTAGCAGAAAACAATATATGATCATGTTGATATATCTCTTCAGCTCATGTTTTTGTACTTTTCTTGATTGTTTCAATGCACGATCAATATCATATTACATTATTGTTGATGGTTCATGTAGGTATATTCATAGTTGGAGCCTCTGACATCCCTCTCTTCTTTCCTACAGGTCAACGGAGCTCGAAGAAGACAAATGGTGCACTACTTCTGCATCGGTCGTCAATTAATCAGGAAATTATGATTATGTTTATGCTTATGTGATTCCATTTTATGCATCTTCCATAGTGTAGTGTGTTGTTTATGATGTACTATGATAGTCCCATCCACAGCTTATGTGGATATTTGATTTCATTCTTCTGCTTTTCATTTTGAAAAGAAAAATGCATCTAAATGTAAATTTGTACTATCATTTGAATCCTCGCAATCAAATGAAATTCTATAAATATGAATCACTTTATGAAATAAAAGAAAGCAATCTGAAATGCTTTATTATTGTATGCTCACTTCTGTTCTCCATTTGATTCTAAAACATTGAATGACAACTTCTAAAATTTTTATTCCTCTTTTCAAAGTGTAACTGTCACTTGATAAATAATCATAAATAAGATGCAATCAACACTTAGCATATGCAGAAATAACTATATTTTCCACTTTTAAATATAACAGTATTAAATCCAACTCCCCCAATTGAGCTGTAGCAAACAATTAGTAACATGCTCCATGATGTATATGGCATCTAGGTTGTTTATGAACACTTCCAATATTTGTGTTCATAAACATAGTCAAATTTTCAAGGAAAATATGGTTCTCTTCATGCATCACTATGAATTTAATGGGTTTAATCTTTTATTTAATTTCTATCTGTACTTATATATAAATTTTAATCTATCTATATTTGTATGTATCTATAGATCTATTTATTTGTATATATATGTATATATGTATGTACATGGTATATATATACATGTAGATACATTTATTGATGCAAGAGGGTACTCCCCTTGCCAAACTACTCAAACACAACACAAAATTACACAAGCAATTCTTTGCCCAATTTCAACAACCAAAGAAACACAAATTTTCAAGAAACATAGGTTTTATTAATTCCATTCAATCTCAATTAAATTTGTTCTATCATTGAATTGCTTCAACTAACCAACAAATTCCACCATCTTACCCTTCACACAGGAACTCTTTAATTCATGCCTCTCTGCCAACTATATGTTCTAAGAATAGCAACTCATAGCCTCGCCTAATAACCCACTTCTTTTTTGTCACTACACTCTTCTCTCTATCCTTGAGCCTGTTCTAAATCTCTTACCTTATCATTACTTAATTCATTATCTTTGTGTATCTTCCTAACCTTGATCCCTCTCCTAGGTTGCCATGAATTTCCCTTTTCTACTGGCAATGAATTCCCCATAGCCACCCAACCTCCTCATATCACTTAAAATGAACCAATTACTTTTTAGTTTGTTTAAAATATGACATGTCATTTGGTCCCATCCTTCAACTTGCTATCGAACATCCCTTTTGCAAGGCGTTGACTCCTTATCACTCTCTAATAGTCTTCCTTGAGGTTCTTGAGTATTTCATTTCAAATCTTCATTCATTTGTAATCCACATAATAGTTTGATGCAACCCCCTCTCATGCATTGCCTCACACCTAGCTCGATGCCTCTCTATCTTGTTTATTGCAAACCCTTATTATATTCACCAGTGCGGCTTCTTCCTCTTGCTATTTTGTTCCCTCTCTCCTCTCATTATTCTATTCCTTCTTTTCTTGACCAATATTCCTCACACTATTGGCCTCTTATCTTCTCGCCTCTCTTCCCATCGAGCCTTTTTTTTGCTTTCTAATTTCTGGTATGTTTCTCTAGCCACACCCCTTCTGATTCCATTGTTTGGTGTCTTTTGGTTTATGGATCCTTCATTTTTCTGAAGGTGAAGAGGCATCGATAGAAAAATTCAAATTTATGGTTTTATTGCATAATGAATAGTAAGGAAGCCCCAACAAGACTGTCCTTTCATTTTATTTTAAATAAAAGAGGAAAATCTTTTGTCTTATTCCATTATCTTCTAATTGCTTGAATATACGATGAGATATCATAGAGATTAGCTTTACACCAACCAATTACATTTTCTTAAAAAATATCTACATCCGTGTCTCATTAAAGCCTAAAATTTAAGAGGTTTAGGCATTGTAAAGGAGGAAAACCAAAACAAAAGAAAAATTGAAGAAAATAAAATTAGCAATATTTTTGGGTGGTGTTGATCGCCTGTCTACTCGTGTGCTCCTATACCGGACACATTAGGTAGAAAGATTGTGAGCATACACTTACAATTATTGAGTTAGAGATGGAATCACTCTTTCAGGTTGACATCAACCTGAAGTGAACTCCTTTGCTGTCAAAGTGCAGCAAATCAATCCTTCTTTCTGCTTTTTCCAGCATCATGCAACAATACACACCACTTCTCTCTAGCAACACTACACCTTCCTCCTTTTTCCCCTTGTGGACTCATGTCCACCACATTCTGACCTCCTCCACCAAACGCTTCCTACACTCATCTCTTTCTCCATGGGTTCAAACCCACCTCTAACTGTCCACCTCCACCAAAAACAACCTACAACATCTTCCACTTTCTCCAGAAATAAATATGGAACATCTAATACACACTCTAGCTCCTTATACCTCTTTTCTTTTATCTTCTCATCTGAAAATTCAATAATGTCACAAATTTTATTTACCTCATCTTCATTTGTAGCTGATATATTGAATTTTTCTAAGACATCTACCATCTCCTCATTGGCTAAAACTTCTTGTTCTTCTCTCTTTGTTGCATCAATGAGCTTCATATCCATTTTTCCTCAATTGTCAGCAACAAATCCTCTTCGCCATGCTTCACTGCTACAATGTCTTCATTGATCACTTCCTTATTTTCTTCCTTTTTCTCCATGCCTTCTTCCTAAAAATTTTTCACTACAACTTCTTCATCAATAGGGGTTTCTCTTACTTCTTTCACTTTCCATCTCAGGCTCTTATTATTTTTCTTCTTCTCGCTCCTCTTTACCACTTTCCTATCACTTGTTCCAACACTCTTTTCCACTTTTCCACAAAACATCTTTTCCAAAGCTTCACATAATTCATCCTCCACATCATCCCAATATTGCTCCCAAAACTATCTCTGCATAGGCCTCTTCATGATCCAACCCATCTTGCCTGCTGTAATTTTCCACAAGTCACATTCTCTACTTCTCCATGGTTTGTCCCTACAATAAACTCTCACCACTATCGTCTACCCAACAAGATTCTGGAAGATGCACCCTCATGATCTCTTATACCCACTTCCTCTCAGTGGAAGAGATTTGCACACCTTCTACCCAGCCTCATCTCTATTGGAGAATAGTCAACATGATTCCCATGGAACCAATGGCCTCTCAAGGCTTTTCCACTCTTCACAAACTCTTCACCCACGGTCCTAGTGGATACTCTCCACACTTAGGATTACCTACTCTAATATCAATTGATGCAAGAGGGTACTCCCCTTTCCAAACTACTTAAACACAATGAAAAATTACATAGGAAACTCTCTACCCGAGGAAACTCTCTACCCGATTTCAACAACCAAAGAAACATAAATTTGCAAGAAACATAGGTTTTATTAATTCCATTCAATCTCAATTACATTTGGCGTATGGCCTCGCTTCAACTAATGAACAAATTCCACTGTCTTACCCTTTGTATAGGAACTCTTCAATTCATGCCTCTTTTCCAAATATATGTTCTAAGAATAGTAACTCACAACCTCACCCAATAGCCCACTTCATGTTTGTCACTATGCTCTTCTCTCTATCCTCGGGCCTATTCTAAATCTCTTACCTTCTCATTACTTAATTCATTATCTTTGCATGTCTTCCTAACCTTGATCCCTCTCTCAGGCCACCATGGATTTTCCTTTTCTACTAACAATGAATTCCTCACAACAACCCAACCTCCTCGTATCACTTAAAATGCACCAATTCCTTTTTAGTTTGTTTAAAATTTGACATGTCATTTGGTCCCATCATTCAAATCCCTATCGAAAATCCCTTTTGCAAGGCGTCAACTCCATATCACTCTCTAATAGTTTTCCTTGAGGTTGCTAAATATTTCATTTCAAATCTTCATTCATTTACAATCCCCATAATAGTTTGATGCAACCTCCTCTCTCATGCATTTCCTCACACCTAGCTCGATGCCCCTCTATCTTGTTTATTGCAGCCCCTTATTCAATTAACCTATACAACTTCTTCCTCTTGCTACGATGCACCCTCTCTCCTCTCTTTATTCTATTCCTTCTTTTCTTGACCAATATTCCTCATACTATCGGCCTCTCATCTTGGTGCCTCTCTTCCCATCGAGCCTTTTTTTTTTTTCTTTTTAACTTCTGGTATGTTTCTCTAGTCGCGCCCCTTGTGATTCCATTGTTTGGTATCTTTTAGTTTATGGATCCCTTTGTTTTTCTAAAGGTGAAGAGGCATCGATAGAAAAAATCAATATTATGGTTTTATTGCATAATGAATAGTAAGGTGGCCCCAACAAGATTGTCCTCTCATTTTATTTTAAATAAAAGAGGCATATCTTTTGTCTTATTCCATTATCTTCTAATTGCTTGAATATACGACGAGATATCATAGAGATTAGCTTTACACTAGCCAATTACATTTTCTTAAAGCATATCTACATCTATGTCTTATTAAAACCTAAAATTTAAGAGGTTTAGGCACTGCAAAGGAGGAAAACCAAAACAAAACCAAAATTGAAGAAAATAAAATTAGCAATATTTTTGGGTGGTGTTGATTTTTTGTCTGCCCATGTGCTCTTGCACCATTTATAGATACATATATATGCACATTGATATATATGTACATATATATTGACATAGACATACATGTACATACGTATTGACATAGACATACATCTAAATATGTATGCATATATATATATATATATATATATATATATATATATATATATATATATATATATATATATATATATATATATATATATATATAAACTTGTGGACAATGATTTTGGATTGCCCAAATGCTTTACGCTCCTTCTAGGGTTTTTCACCTAAAAGGAGAAAGGATGGGGTCCAAAATGCAAATTTCTACACTGAAGATTAATGTAAATGAAATTCAATATGTCTAATTATGATGTACTAATGCACTAATCTGAAAAGAAAATGATTTAATGATGTTAAACCTAAGAAATGCAAAGTGATGGAAAACACATTGTGATATGCTAAAACACCTAAAAACGCAAGTAAATGATGAAATAACTAAACATAACTGGAGAGGTACACCTAGAATCTAAAATCTGACGTGGAGAGATTCTGGAATCCTAAAAATTTGATTGAAAATGTTGACTAGGACACTTATGCCAAACTGGGCGATTTAGTCCCAGTTTTGGGAAAAACTTGTCAAAATAAGAATCTGCCAAATGGGTATCCAAAAATGTAGAAACCAATTTTCAGGCCTAGTAATGGGACTAATTCACCACTAGTCAAAACTTGGTCGACCTACAGATTTCAATAATCTTGGGATAGGATCTTGTAGCTTTAGGTCTGCACTTTCTTTTCTGACAGGTGTGCTCTTGATTCTATAGAAAACATGATAAAAAGAGCCTCCAAGATTGAATTAGGTCTTTGTTGAATTGAATAGATTTTGATGACTTGTTGACCACTTTTCAACACCTATTTATTTGAAAAAATTTCCTACAAAGTTTGCAAACACACATGCAAAGAGGGAAAAATGGTTAAGGGTTAGAGTATAGGGGTTTGCCTAGGTCAAACCCCACTTTGGTAATCAAAACCTAAGAAATGAAATGAAATGGAAAGAGAATGATAAATAGATAACATGCAATGTCATAAACTTACAAAACCCTTTAATGTAGAAATCAAAAGATATGCAATGAAGTGTTCAAATGGATGACTTGATTGTTCTTAGAGTGCTTGAATCCTCAAGAATGATTAAGTTAATTGCTTGTGTGAATGCTTGAATGAATAGGTTAGGTGTTAAAATGAGGGGAAAAACCCTTATTTATATTTGGTCTTACTAAATTTCCCCAAAATAACACATCACAAGCCAACCTAAAGGGTTAGAGAATGAAATCCTGCTAGAAATTTGAAATAATTTTGAGTCTTGTGCCAAAAAGGACTAAGTCGCCCCTATTGGAAACTTAGTCCCACTTAAGAAAATTAAGTGGGTGTTGGGAATTAAAGGGAATTAAGTGTTGTCTAATGATAATATCCTCAAAAACACACTTAAGAAAGGTCATAAAATGTATTAAAAGGGGTCAATTAAACATGAGAAAGGGTTGAATTAGTGATGACAAGTCTAGAAAAATGTGAAAGTGGGTTACGATACTTTACAACACTTTGAAATAAGACTTGGTAAGTTATAAAAAGGAGTTATTTAGGTGAATTATGATGAAAGGGTCCTAGAAAAGTGTGAAAGTGAGTTATAACACTTCACAATACCTTTACAAGACATCCTAGAAGTCTTAATGATTCACAAGGGTCCAAGACCTAATGTGAATGTGTTGACCAAATTACAACATTAAATCTAGGAAAAATCAAGCCAAAGTCCACTAGGAGGACCTGAACATGAGAAAAAGTAGAAGGGTTACTTTTTCCATGTCCACAATACTTATGCACGTACATATATATGTACATATGTATGCACATATATATACATATATGCACTACACAATTCTAAAATACATAACTGGAAAATGAATTATTGTGTAATGAAGAATAGAATAAATCAATTGCATGGTAGAATATTCTTGAAATGAAAACTAGTGAAACCATTTTCATATTTCTAAATAACAAACAAATATTAAAATCAAATTGCAAAGTTTGTGCAATGATAAACACAATAATAGGGGAGAGCTACAATCCAATAGGTCCAACTTGTTCATGATGTTCCCATTTCAAAGTAACACCATTTTCCATTAAATATTCTCTTTCATTATATATATATATATAGTACTCAAAGTAACTTCATACTCATCCATACAAACATAGGTTAGGGTATGTGCAGGATCATCATGGAAAAAATAGACCCTTAAGTGGTAAAAAGTTTAGAAAAATCAAAGTTAGGCAACTTGACATAAAAATTTGAATAAGTTATCTATATTACTTCAAAAATATGTAAGAATAGAATTTGTAGAAAATTGAATGTAGTTTTTAAACTACGAGGTTTATTTTTTAAAACAAAATCTATTTGGTGAAAATTTGAAATTTCAATGTAGTAGTAATTTAAATTTCAGGAAAAATAAGAATTAGGTGTCCTGGTCTAACTCACCCTAACCACAATAAAATGATAATATTTTTTTATAAGATTTTAGATATAAGTAGAGGACTCATGTCTTGATGTGATGCATTTTTTTTGTAATTTTTTTCCAAGTAAAAAACTAATTATGATTTTTTTATTACAAATTTTAAAAAATATAAAAACTCATACTTCTAACCACCTAAACTTGGTCAAAACTTCATGAAATTCATTTTTTTTTTAATCCTATAGTATATGAAGCATAGAATATGACACATGTTTCGTATTCAAAAAATGTGATACTGTTTGAAAGCTATATATGTTTTTCAATCAACCTGTCAATCAAGACTTTAGTCGTAATTCAAATAGAAACTGAATAAGAATTATTTATTAAATTCAAAGTAAAGTATAATTTATATTGGTGGAAAGTTGAGAATATCCTTTAAAAACCCTTTTCGTTTCATTAATTTTGGGTAAAAAAAAGTCGTCAGCCACATACCCTACAAATACCCATCATATCGCCACTTTTTGGTCCATCATGATCTTGCACATACCCATCACATTCATCTCTACCATTCACTCCTTTAACTTATCTTAGCATGCCTCCATAGAATATACCCTCATAATCAAGTGTAATTATGTTGTCAGTGGTAACCTAAATAATCTAATTAGTATTTACTAAATTGAATGATATAGTTTTTGGACATTATAATCGTAACCCCTAAATCTAATGTGTTTTTTGGTTTACCAAAAAAGAGTGAACTACAATATTTCATAAAAACTATACATGTTTATTTCAAATATGAACCCAAAAAAATAAACTTGAGATAAGACATGGAAAAATGTTAAATTTTGTAGAGGTATAGCCTAAAATTAAATTTCAATTGAGCTACCGATATACAAAAGGATAGATTACATCAAGTATTTCTTTATGAAGTGTTGTGTGGGTGGTAATATTTAGTTTTTAGTATGTTGTGTAAGAATATTGTACTTTGTTTAAAGAATTTACCAATCCAATAGCCTTGTACATGTATTACATGAAAATATTGTAAAAGATTTAATTACTTGGAATTTTATATTGTATAAATAATTTTCTTTGAATCCAAGACAATATTATATATGTTGGAATTTAGACATGTCTAGTAGACCTTTTCAATGACTCTATGAAATGTCTTGTTATGCAGTTTCAAATGCTAGATTATCAACATAGGTTGTATTGTATGAAATGTTGTATAAGATTATCAAAATTGAATATATTTTCAGAAATGTAGAATAGGTATTATAAACATAGTAATTGTTGTAAAAAAATTGAAACAAGTTATCTACATAGAATATATTTTCTAAAATATAGACTATATGAAAGCCATAAAAAAAGGTATTCACATAGTCATCAATGGGCCCCATAGTAGAGCCCTTAATATCCAATTGTAAAACAATTTGTATCCTTAAA
>VDFB02382351.1:0-45772 GCA_007258455.2 Sequoia sempervirens | reverse complement strand
AAATAATTTTAAACAACAATTTTTGGGAAAGTGGAGCAAAGGTTTTGAATGTATGTGAACCAATTGTTGATGTGCTTCGTATGGTTGATGGTGACACTCCTTTCCTTGGCATGCTTTATGAAAACATGGACCATTGTAAGGAAGCTATTCAAAAAGCACTAAATAATGTAGAAGCAAAGTATATGGAGATATGGGAGATAGTTGATTGCAGATGGAAAATGATGCACACACTTTTACAAGCAACAACTTACTTTTTGGAGCCTAAGTTATTTCATATCGATAGACGAGGTGATTCTAAAATTATGGTTGGGCTTTTAGAAGCCATTGACAAGTTTGAATCAAATCAAGCAATTGCAATGATAATCAAAGATCAATTTTGGAAATACAAGAAAGGAGAAGGGATGTTTGGAATGTCGAAAGCCAAATATGACATGGCACAAATTGAGGTACATTGGTATAGATGGTGGATGAACTATGGAGCACAAGCTCCTGAGCTACAACACTTTGTTATTCGAATATTGAGTCAAGGAGCAAGTTCATCAGTTTGTGAGAGGAATTGGAGTTGCTTTGACCACATCCATTCTGAAAAGAGGAATAAATTGTTGTCTAGAAAGTTGGGAGATCTTGTCTACATTTGCAACAATCTAAAATTGTTCATGAACAAATAAACAAATGACTCCACATCTTCACAAAAATAAATTTCAAAAGACATAGCAGTGTCAGTTGCAGATGAGTCTAACTTTTTTTATGATGATTTGAGTAGTGATATTGATGATGATGTTGTAGCACCTCAGCCAAGTACTCTTGATGACTTGGAGTTTCTTTGAAGTTTCGAAGTCTTGACTGTTGATTGTACCTTTTTGACAAAAAAAATTCGTAATTATGATTTCAAATGTTTCTTATGGTTTATATTTTATGTGTTAATCTTTCTATGATGATTTCAAATCTATTTAGAAATGTTAAACTATTTATATAATTTTGTGGATATATTGCTTATATATTTTTCTTTTAAATTACATAAGGCAAATTTAATGCCATTTTTTTTTCAATTTTTTTACTCTTTCCAAATGTCATCCGAATTTTATTGTTGCCGAATTCAAATTTAGATTCAAACCTTGTGACTTAGGTAATAATAATGTGATATATGTTTGGTAGAAATTGACAATACATGACCCTCCCATTATTCTTTACACAATAATTGGACACAGTGATCTAGTTTGAATCATTTCAATGGTAATGGATCCAAATTTTGTCTTCACGATAAATCCTTGTAGATAGTGGATAGACAACTAGGAAATATGGTTCTCATACAATATCTCATGAAATGGAGAGATGTATCTGTCAAAGTTGTCTCTTAAATTGATAGAGGTCCAACCAAATCAAGAGGGATAGATTTGTAATGAGCTTGCTATGTTTTGATAACACTCTTGACATGAGAGAATTATAACATACAAACAAGGTTATCACATCTCAATTCTATGCTATATTTATTATTCAATATATTGATGAGACTATTCGACATCACTTATGATTGTTTAATTTTCTAGTATTTACATATGCTTGATTGGTGAATTTGATGATTAGTCTTTTGCATTGAAATGAAATTGAAGTAATTATCATGTTGTGATTATGAGTTCAATTTCTTGTGTGTGCTTCAGATATGGTTTTTAAGGACTAACCTACTAATGGCAATCTGAGTGTGACTAAGTGCAGGTACATGTTGAAGGCGAGAACATAGCTAAGGTAGGAGTATCCTAGCCGCTTGATAAATGAATAGTACGATGGAAACCCTAGCCATTTACACACACATAGTCGCATCCTTTTGCATTATATAATTGCATTGTGTTATTATGGTTATGTTATTGTTTTGTGTGTAATGATTGTGTTTTATGGCTATTATGTTTCGGGAAATAATTGTCTTATAGAATTTTATTTTGAAAGTTGAACTAATTGATTAGTTGGAAAATTAAAAAGATTTTATTTTTATAATAAATTGCTTAATTTATTTATATATTTAAATAATAAAATAATAAATATATAATTATTTTTCGCAGCCCCACGATGCCGTTGATGTACCAAAATATATATATTATTATTATTATAATATATATAAGTATTTATAAATATAAAAATTAGTTAATACATTCTCTAAATAGTTTTATAAATAAAATTGCATGAAAAGGAAGAAAACAAAATTAAATAAAGAATTTTTAAATAAAATAAAATTAGTTATAATTTTATAGGAATCGCATGGGAATCATGCAAAGAAAGTCCAATTTAAAAAAAAAAGAACTGAAGTGAAATAAATTGCATGAAAAGATCATGGATATGGAAGTAAAAAGCAGCTCTAAAAATAAAATAAAATAAAAGCTATAGTGCCTAAACTATTAGGTGAAAAAATATTTTAAAAATATAAAGAAAGGAGTGGGATCCTTTTTCAGCATCATCATTATCATTGGCACAAATGAGTGAAGGAAAAAATGACCAAAAAAAAAAAGTTATGTTACAATCTTACATATAGGGAAGAGCAACCTTCATTTATTTTGGAAGCAACGCATTGTATTGAAAGAGGATAATTGACAACAAACAAGGAATTTTGGAAGGAAGCAATTGGAGTAAGAACTCAAGTTGAGGAGTTTCTTTTTATTTTAGTAACCCAAATCAATCTATATGCTATCTGACATTTAAGCCTTTGCCCATATTTTTGATACATATTCTCCCACACATCTTTAAAGGAGATTATGATCTTAAATGATTGATTTCACTTAAGGGAGAATTATGCATCTTAAATGATTGATTTCACTTATTAGTATAAACTTATGTTAAAGTTTGTGTGATTGCATCTATGGGACAACAATGACAATTATAAATATCAATCAAAATATATATATATATATATATATGAATAAATTGTATGATAGCGAACACATATAATTCCCAGCTGTTGTTTTTAAAACTCAGTTTTAAATGTAACAGTGAATACATATAACTTCTAACTGTTGTTTAAAACACAGTTTTATACCAGATCTATGTATAGTTCAATTTGGGTTGCTGCTACTATCCCAATTTTATACCAGTAACATGAACAATTCATGAATGATTATACATATAAATTTTGTTTGCAGCTGTATACACCTATTTTTATTCCTTATTTTCTGCAAAATGAAATCAGAAATCTATTGGAAAGTGTTTTATATCTACAAGAAAAATTCTAAAGGGGGATTGTAATTATGAAAATATATAAGAATCTGTTATTTTTCTGTTATATTCTAAATCTCTGATTGCAAATTTGTATTGCTACTATAAAAACTATGGTTATATGTATATGCATATAGATGTGTATGTATATACAACCACATGTTTATGTATATATAATAGAGTTGGTGTGCATAGATTGTCAAACTGATTTTTATGAATTAACTTGACGTGGAAGTTAGTTAATTATTGCATAAAATGGAAATAGTTTTACATTTACTTTTACACTTAGAAGTTCATGACATATAATTGTAATGCATGAAACCTTAACCATTGCATGAAGTAGAGAGAAGACTTTAAAAGATCAAAATGCATGTTAAAAACTAGTTGTATGTAAAGAAATGCATTGCATGTTAATGTTTATTTTATTGTTATTAGCCATGAAAAAGTTAAAACAGTGAAAGATGTACAATTGAACATTTGCATGAAAGAGAAGAGTAATTATTTATTTTATGACCATTATGCATGTTATTGTCCTTTATGATGTATTGGGTTTACCTTCCAGGATAGGGTGTTGAATATGGGCTAACAGAGAAGGATGATTCTCTTTTCAATATTTTTTGTTATATTCAGTGCTTTGGTCAAAGCCATGTGTTCATTGAAAAAGATGAAATTTACCTAGAAAATTTATTTATATGTTTCTTTGTCATATCCTGATAGTGGGATATTGCATGTTCATGATAGAAATACATGTAGATATATCAAGCTTGCATCGAGATTCCTTCCTACTATTTATTTTCAGGTTGCTAGGTACTCCATGTAGAGTCGAGTATTCTTCATGTTAGGAAGAATTATGTGGAAGTATAAGGTTCATGGTTGGGCAGAAAAGCGACTAAGCCATGTTCTTGTATCTTGACTTGCAGATGACTATGAGGGTCGGTAGTGGTCAAAGACTGTATTGTATATTTCCTCACTTTTTTCTTGTATCTTTATTTGTATTGTACTTCCAAATTGTATATTTAGATGACTATATGGCATGGGAGCTTGAGTTGTATTTTTGTATAATGTATATTATGTGCTTTTACCTAGAAAACACACTACATGTAGGAGGATGTGTTATAACATTTATTTATCTAATGAAGTTGGTTTATTTCTATTTCCATGTTATGTGATAATTAGTTATGTTTTATTTTTGTGAGATTGCTTTGGGTCACAATCCTTACATTTGGTATCAAAGCGCTAGGTTAACACTAGGGCCTTTTGTCTATGATGCTAAGTTGTAACTTAGTGCTTTAGGATCTTCTATTAGTAACCATGGTACAAACTAGGAATAGTGGACCAAGCAATGAGAAAGATAGGAACAATGAGCACGGTGGACAAGGAAACGATCAACCTGATAGGTGAGATCAAATCCTGAACCTCTTGACTGAGACGAGGAATAAGATGGATAACTTAGAGCAACAGGTCAAAGGAAACCGAGTGGAGTAGGACCGAGGAAACCAAGAGGAACAAATCCAAGGGAATGAAGACCCAAAAAACAATTGTGGAAAGATTGCCAAAGAATTGGGAAGGACCTCAAGAAGGTTGATTCACCCAAATTTGATGGCAAGACCATCGGAGATGGAGCAAAAGCCTAGATTATTGAGATTAAAAATTCTTTTGAGTTCGAAATTTGTCCGATGAGACCAAGGCTATGTGGGTTGTGTATCAACTCAATAGAGAAGTAGCTACTTGGTGGGATAATGTGAAAACTAAGAAGTTGTTGCTTGAAGAAACCACCTAGGATACTTTTCTTACACTTTTCAGGAAGAAGTGGTTACCTCAACTCTTCTTTGATGGGAAGATGACTAAATTCCAGAACTTGATACAAGCTAACTTGGCAATGACTCGGTATTGGGAGAAGTTCACCCAATTGCTCAAGTATGTTTTGTAGTATTAGTTGGATGAAAGATTTTGCATCCGAAAGTTCATCTTGGGATTAAGGCCCTAGATATGAGTAGAGGTAGAAATCCATAATTCTTTGACTATGGATGAAGTTTTTGAGAAAGCCATCAAACAAGAGAAGAAACTTCAACAGATGGCCAACTTTTGTAAGAATCAAGACACTAGGTTTGGGAACATGAAATTTCAAAATAATAACTAGCAAGGAGGCAACAATCGTCAAATTCAAAACCTAAAGTGTGACAATAATTCCCAGGACAGAGTAGAAGGGAATCACAATAGAAACAACAAAAGGCCTAATTACAACAACAACAATAATATGAAGGATAGGCCTGAAGGACCGAGAGCACCTTCTGGCAGATGCTTTGTGTGTGGAGGAGAGCATTATGAAAATGTTTGCCCTCAACCAATAACGAGACAAAGGGGGAAGAATCAACAGGGAACACTTCAACACCAGATTCATGCAACTATGGATAATAGGCAAGCAAAATTTCAAGACTCACCCATCTAGTTTTTTGGTAAGCCCTATGGGCACCCTGCTTCTACTTTAATTGATACCTAGGCAACTGAATGCTTTGTAGATCCTAAAATAATTTCCAAGTTTCCAGTTAGACCAAGACACATGGAAAATTCATAGATGGTTCAATATGGGAATCAGCAAAAAAGAGGGTAGATTCATGTCTTCTTGCAATGAGTTAGAACTTAATTTTCTATTAATAAGTCAATCTTCATGTGGCTCCTTTAGGATCCTATGATGTGATTTTACAATCAATTGGTTACGAACACAAGTCCAAGCTAGTAAATTTTGAGGATAAGATTGTAAGTTGTTTAGACTTAATTTGGGAATCATGTTGAGATTCAAGGCTTTCAAAAACCTTGGAGCTTGCAATTCTAACTATGCAACTAAATAAGGCCCGAAGGAAGGATGTTCCATGTATGTCATTCACATTTGTGATATGGATATGATGAAACTAGTACTTGATGACTACTCCTTCCTTTAGAGGATTTGAGGATTTGTCTCTTTGAGGAATTAACAGCACCAAAGAGGGAATTTGACTTCTCTATTGATTTTGCTACTTGAATTGAACCGCAATCAAAGGCTCCTACAGATGTCCACAACTAAGTTATATGAATCAAGACCCAATTATAGGAGTTATTGAAGCAGGTTCATTAGGACTCCAGTGTGTCACCTTGGGGTGCACCGTCATTTTGTAAAGAAGGATGGAACCTTGTGCTTGTGCATTGTGATGCTAAAAGTAACTATCAAGAACAAGTACCCACTCTATGAGAATAGATGAACTCTTTGACTAGATGAAAGCTGAGCTACAATGTTCTCGAAGATAGATCTAAGATCGAGATATCATCAATTGAGGATCAAGGAGGAGGACATCCCTAAGACAACTTTTAGGACTTGTTATGATCCCTATGAATTCACACTAGTACCATTTGGGAAATCGAGAAGAGCAAGACCAAGGAAACTGAGAGGAACAAATCCAAGGGAATAAAGATTGAAAAATAACTGTGGAAGGATTGTCAAATAATTAGGTAAGGACCTCTAGAAGGATGCTCCACCCAAATTTGATGGCAAAACCATCGGAGATGGAGAGGAAGTGTGGATAATTGAGATGGAAAAATACTTTGAGCTCCAAAATCTGTTTGATGAGACCAAGGCTATGTGGGTTGTGTATCAACTCACTAGAGAGGCAGCTACCTGGTGAGATAATGTGAAAATTGAGAAGTTGTTGCCTGGAGAAACCACCTAGGATACTTTTCTTACACTTTTTAGGAAGAGGTGGTTACCTTAACTCTTCTTTGATAGGAAGATGATTGAATTCCAAAACTTGATACAAGCTAGCTTGACAATGACTCGGTTCTGGGAGAAATTCACCCAATTTCTTAAGTATGTTCCACAGTATCAGTTGGATGAACAATTTCGCATGTGAAATTTTGTCTTGGGATTGAGGCCCCAGATAGGAGAACATGTAGACATCCATAATCCTTTGACTATGGAGGAAGTTTTCGAGAAATCCCTCAAACAAGAGCAGAAACTTCAATAGATGGCCAACTTTTGTAAGAACCAAAATGCTAGGTTTGGGAACAAGAAATTTCAAAAAAATAACTAGCAAGGACGCAACAATCATCAAATTTGAAACATGAAGCATGGCAACAATTCCTAGGATAGAGCGAAAGGGAATCACAATGGAAGCAACAAAAGGCCTAATTGCAACAACAAAAATAATAGTAAGCATATGAAGGGCACACAATCTACTGAGGGGGGGTGAATCACTAGATCTAATCAATTCAAAATCCTTAACTCAACCACAATTATTAGAATATATGATTCTTCACAAGTAACCCCAACATAAGTAACTAAACATAAAACATGAATCTTCACTACTACTAAACAACATCAAGAGCACACATACACATAAGAGAACACCAGATATATGTGGAAACCCTAGATGAGAAAAACCACAGTGAGAACAGTTGCTTGGATCTACTATCTAAATCCAACCTCACAAAGCTAAAATATACAAGTAAATCATACAATATGAAGTAGGCACCAACCTACTGGAGACATCAATTCCCTATTGAGTTTGTAGGCACCAACCTACCAAAGACACCAATCCCCAATTGAAACAGAACAACAGGTAGAACACTAGTCATACTGGAATACAGAGATAATGCTTGCGGATCTTATATATATCTCATACATGTGTCAAAGTTACAATTGACACTCTTCCTCAATGCATATGATCTTTTGATACTGGCACACACACTGAAATGCAACTCTCCCATTTATATTCACCATCTCTTCAATTTATACCTGCGACCAACTTTTCTTCACACTGGTGTAATTCTACTTGACATCTATCACTAAAAGTATCTGAACATTTGAGAAATATATACATGACATTGCATTAACTCATTTCTATGACATCCAAGGATCTGCAAATAACCAAGATGACATAAGGTGGACCTAAATTCAAATTACATGAAACATGAACATGTTGGTCCAAAATCAAATTTTGTTGCCGCCAATAGAACATGATGCCATGCACTACCACAGGGACCTTGATCAGGTCTTATCTTGACACCATACACAAGATTTTTATTTCACACGCTACTAGTCATTACTGCACAAGTCTCAAACACCAATTGGATGACAGACATACACAACAAACCTTCTATCACTTCAATATTTATGCATGTTGAACATATCCTCTAGAAACTCTAGAATATGATAGAACAAGTTTAGGCATACTCTCCTTTCAAATCGTAAAGCCTACAATGTCTCTAGAAGGGAGACCTGAGAAACACTAAACCTAATAAATACTGAACTGAAACATTCTGGTACAGTCTTCCGAACTGCCACTGTCACAGTGAATAGATACATGCATGATATTACAAGCATACAACAATCACACCAACTTCCAGAAGGTAGTCACTCTTGAATAAAACTAATAATGTATGACAGTACAATTACCAAGACAGATAAAAAATAAAATAAAATTACCAACACATTAGGTATCAACCATACTGAACTTGTAACACACAACATACTACCAAAAATATAACATATATTTCTGCAAATCACTATAACTCAAAATGATAGGTTAAGGGGAATATAATGATAGTTCAAGTACTCCTTAATACGATGACAACCTTTGGCATCAATCCTCTTCATCAATGATGACCTTTGGCATCAATGACAACCTTTGTACAAAAATATCCCCCTTTGTCATTGATGGAAAACAACAAAGTGTTGGGCCACCCATAAGACCAGCCAGACACACAAAGACATTTATCCCCCTTAGATTGATTTCTCCCTCTTGAAAGATATAGCATTTTGAGTTCAATTTCTCCTCCTTTGACATCAATGGAAAAGGTCAACACCCCCATTTTGCATTTCCAGTACTCTGCACAATCCAAAAACTCATTTCCCGGATAGACTCACCAACTTGTTTTTCGATACTCTGCACAATCCAAAAACTGCTTCTGAAAGCATTCTGCAAGACCACCCAACCTTCTTGTGGTAGGGAGACAAAGCTCCCCCTTAACCTGTGTTTCCTCTTGATTCAAGAGGAGAGAGCAATAACTCCTAGCTTTTGTCAAAGAAACTCCACAGTCTCCTTAGGAAGTGGTTTTGTGAATATATCTGCAACTTGCTCCTTGGTCTCAACATACTCAAATTTCACCTCATTTTCTACAACTTTCTCCCTCAAAAAATGATACTTGATTGCAATGTGTTTTGTCCTTGAGTGCATTATTGGATTCTTTGAAATGTTTATGGCACTAGTGTTATCACAAAGAATAGAAATAGGCTCATCAAACTCCATCTTCATCTCCTTCAAATTATGCTTTATCCATAATACTTGAGTGCAACATGATGCTACAACAATGTATTTTGCTTCTGTTGTAGATAACGAAACTGAGTCATGTTTCTTGCTCAACTAGGACACCGAATTGTCACCAAGAAAGAATGCTCCACCACTTGTGCTCTTCTGGTCATCTACACACCCTGCCCAATCTACATTTGTGCATGTAGTCAGAGTGAAATTGTCACTCTTTTGATACCACAACACAAAATCTATTGTAGCCTTTAAATATCTGAATATTCTCTTTACTGCTTTGGCATTTGTTTCCTTAGGTGTTGCCTAAAATCTAGCAACCATTCCAACTACCTGCATTATATCCCATCTAGATGTTGTCACATACAACAAACTACCAATCATAGATTTGTACAAAGTTTGGTCTACGTGAGCAAATTCACATCTTTACTCAACTTACATCTTGTAACCATAGATGTGCCCACTGGTTTGCAATCTTCCATCTTGAACAAACTTAGCATCTCATTTATATATTTGTTTTGGGAAATGAATATACCTTTATCTGATTGTGCAATTTGCAACCCAAGAAAGAAAGATAATTCGCTTAGCATTGACATTCCAAACTCATTTTGCATTGCCTTCTAAAACATCTTGCACATGTCATCACCAAAAATGATATGACCTACATAGACCACAACTATTAACAGTTGATCACCTTTTGGTTTTATGTACAGATTACTATTTGCACTTCCTCTTCGGAACCCTTGCTACTACAAGTATCCATCCAACCTTGAATACCAAGCTCTGGAAGCCTGACAAAGCCTTATTCAATCTGCACACATAATTAGGATTGTCAGAACATTGAAATCCTTATGGTTGTTCAATGTACACCTCTTCTTCTAGTTGTCCATTCAGAAATGATGACTTAACATCCATCTAGTATACATTGAAATTCTTGAATGTTGAAAGAGCTAGAAACATTTTGATTGCTTCTAGTCTTGCTACCAGAGCAAATGTCTCTTCAAAAACTATGCCTTCAATTTGAGCATACCCTTTTATGTTTAAATCTATCCTTGTTCCGGATCACTTCACCTTCTTCATTTAGCTTGTTTCTAAAAACCCACTTGGTTCCAATCACATTCTTGCCTTTAGGTCTTAGGACCAACTCTCAAGTTTCATTCATTTTGATCTAATTCAACTCTTCCTCCATAGCTTCTACCCAACCTTTATCTTTGCTTGCTTCTTTATAGGACTTAGGCTCTATCTTTGATAGTAATGCAAAGTGTACTTTCTCTTTGCTTTCTCAAGTCTCTTCTAGGTCTGAACCCCACTGTCTTTATCTTCTATGATATGGTCTTAATAGTGATTCTTTTTAAAATACTTTATTGGAGTTTTCGTAACAAATTTTGACACTTCATTATTGTTGTGAATTAGTTCTTCGTCATCTTCTACTTTTGGCATACCAGTAGACTGAATTGTTTCGTCAACTCTCACATTTGTATTTTCTACAATCTTCTTCAGTCTTTTGTAATAACATCTATATGCTTTACTTTTCAAAGAGTAACCAAGAAAAATACCTTCATCAAATGTGGAATCAAACTTACCCAAATTTTCTTCATCCCTTTTGATGTAACATTTGCTTCCAAATATCCTAAGATGTCTGACTGAAGTCGTTCTTCCTCTCCACAACTCATATGGTGTTTTATCAGTCTTGCATTTGA
This sequence comes from Sequoia sempervirens, assembly GCA_007258455.2. NCBI lineage: Eukaryota > Viridiplantae > Streptophyta > Pinopsida > Cupressales > Cupressaceae > Sequoia > Sequoia sempervirens. Next base: position 34,584 of record VDFB02382351.1, on the reverse strand, counting down.
TCTTAACTCTGTTCAGGATATATAGTGTAGTTTGAACCACTTCTTTCCAATAGATATCTAATAGATTTGCTTGACACAACATTGTTCTTGGCATCTCTTGTGCAAATTGGTTCTCTTTTAACAACTCCATTTTGCTGCATTAAAAAGAAGAAAATAAAATTAAATAAAGAATATTTAAATTAAAAAAAAATAGTTATAATTTCATAGGAATTGCATGGGAATCATGCAAAGAAAGTCCATTTTTAAAAATATAAGAATTGAAGTGAAAGAAATTGCATGAAAAGATCATGCATACAAAAGTAAAAAGTGGTTCTAAAAATAAAATAAAATAAAACTATAGTCAAACATATTGGATGGAAAATATTAAAAAAATTGATAAAAGGAAGAAGCGGGGATCCTTTTATTTTAGCGTCATCATTATCATTGGCACGGCAGGGTGAAGGGAAAAAGACAAAAAAAGGTGTTGCTATAGTCTTATGTAGGGAAGAGCAACCTTCTTTATTTCGGAAGTAGTGATTGTATTGAGAGAGGACAATTGACAACAAACAAGGAATTTTGGAAGTAAGTTGTTGAGTAAGAATTGGTTGAGGAGTTTTCGTTTATTTTGCAAGTTATTCATAGGTATGCTCCAAATCAATCTATCATTCAATTATGGTTTATGCCCATATCTTTGGATGCATCCCACATGCCTTAAATGATTGATTTCACTTATTAGTATAAATTGTGCTAAAGCTCATGTGATAGACCTATGGGCAATGATGGCAATTATAAATGTCAATCAAAATATGTTTTGTGTGTGTATATATTGGATTATTGAACCAGAATGAGTAAATTGTGACAATGAACACATAGAATTTCTAATTGTTTTAAATGTGATAATGAACACGAAATTTTCAACTGTTGTTTATTACCCAGTTTTATACCAAATCCATGTATAGCTCAATTTGGTTTGTTGCTACTATCCCAATTTTATACTATAAACATGAATAATTTGTGAATGTTTATAAATATAAACTCTATTTGCAATTGTATACACCCAGTTTTATTCCTTATTTTCTGCAAAATGAAATCAAAAATATGCTAGAAAGTGTTTTTATTTCTACAAGAAAGATTCTACAAGGGGGATTGTAATTATGAAAATATATAGGAATCTATTCTTTTTTTGTTATATTATGAATCTTTGATTGCAAATATGCATTGCTACTATAAAACTGTGGTTATATGTATATATGCATATATGTGTGTATGTACATACAACCATATGTTTATGTATATAGAATGTCAAATTGATTTTTATGAATTAACCTACAAGACATGGAAGTTAGTTGATTATTGCATAAAATGAAAATAGTTTTACATTTATTTTTACACTGAGAAATGCACGACATAAAATCATAATGCATGAAACCTTAACCATTGCATGAAGTAGTGAGAAGACATTAAAAGATCAAAATGCATGTTAAAAACTAGTTGCATGTAAAAAATTGCATTGCATGTTAATGATTATTTTACTCTTATTAGGCATGAAAAGTTAACATAGTGAAAGATGTACAATTGAACATTTGCATGAAAGAGGAGTAATTATTTATTTTATGATCATTATACCTTCCAAAACAGCATGTTGAATATGGGCTAACACAAAAAAAGTGATTCTCTTTTCGAGATTTTTTGTTTTATTCTAATGCTTTGGCCAAAGCCATGTGTTCATTAAAATAGATGAAACTTACCTATCAAATTTATTAGCCGATAGGCTATTTTATGTGGGGGAACCCCACCGGCATTTCCTACAGTCAGATGCCGGTGGGAACCCACGAACTATTCCGGGAAGACTTAAATTTTTAACCTAACATCTTTACGGAGTAAACAGATTGCAGAAAGTTTACGCTTTCACAGGCTGGACATTCTCGAAAGTTTATGAATGTAGGCTTTCTTTAACATATTTTCTGACATCCTATCTGTGCATCTCTGCTGCGAATTGTCCTTCGTCGCTAATTAAGAGAAATTGTTTTCGAAGCTTGTAGAGAAGCTAAGTTGTGCACGTCACGGCTACGCAATTCACAAAATCATCATAAGCAAATGCAGCTTTGAAATTATAGTCCATCAAACCCGACAACTTCAAAGAATTTTCTAGCATTCAAACTATAAAGCAATCTGCAAATTGTTTCGCACAAATAAATACAATTACTTACTCCCGTCCAGTTGGCAGAATTACTCACCTTTCCATTTTCGTGTGGAAATGGAATTACTCACATTTCCGTTTTCGTGTGGAAATGGAATTATATACAGTAATAGCGTAGATAAAGTACATGGAACGCAAATTTCTTGCGGTCTCTATGTTTGGCCTGTAATTTAATAGGCCACCAAACCTTCACTGTGTGAAATAAATGTGAACCAACTTTAAATGGCGAAGAAGCAAGCGGAATTCTGGAAAACAGTTCACATTCCTTGTCTACGTTTTCCGTTTTTGAATACAAGTCTACCAGAGCATTGGCGAAGAAAGGCTCCACCAACCCGATACAGAGTCTTGAGGTGATCGCTTGCTACATTTTATGTGTTGCTTTTTTAACTTCCCTCGGGTGTATGTCATGCTAGCCTTAGAAGTTGCATTTTGCTAGAGGACAAAAATTAGTATGTGTGTTTTTAGTCAAGGCAATCTCATAGAGGCAATAACATCCGTTTGCTTGGCTTAAAGTTAATTTAGAAGTTCATTTAAACCTTAGAAGGTAACGAATAAGTTTGTTAATAGTTTACTCTCTGATATCAGGTTGGCCTGCAAATAGGTACTTACCCATACCAGCTACTAACAGATGTGTGCTTCAAATAGGAAGATTTGATGCAACTCCAAAAGATAATTGGAGAGAAATGCAGAAATCTCAAGGACACATGGTACTGTAGAATAATGTAAATAATATTTAAAAACAAAATCTGGTAAAGTGAAGTTAGTTGCTACTAACAGCTGTGTGCTTCCAAAACATATTAGCAAAGAGTAGTTGTGCAAAAAAGAAAAATACAGATGCATAATACATTTTCAACACACAATTCAAATATTCAATCACTCTTATTTTAGGGGAATATCCCTCACTGGGGATCTCAATCCATATGTCTACCTAATTTGCTACCTACTGGAGGACTGCAGTCCCAGCCGAAACTGAAACTATACCTTATACAAGAAACCTGTATGTCACAACCAGAACAATTTATATTACTGATAATATATTAAGCTTGTTTGTACGCAATGTTTGCTTTATCCGGGCTACTATAATGATAGTTTGGATTTGTTTATTTCATTAAGCTAAGCAGTTCTTTTAACTTGTCAGTCAGAGGAAATAAAGATGAACGTCACATGCTACAGCTTCATCAGCCCATCCCATTTTTGCAGTTTAGGCAGAATTTGCATTTTGGTCATTCTAATGATTTGCATCTTTTGATTTAAGAGCGTCAACTTTTTTATGCTGGCTTGTTGATTTACAACTATTTTCTTTTTGATTTCCTTACAAGTCTCTAATAAGATCTATTGATTAAGCTGACACTCATATTTACGGGTATCCAGAGTTACATGCCTCTGTTGTGGCACATACTATAGTGTTTTTGTTTGGTGTTTCTTTTCTTTTCTTTTCAGTATATCACCTAACTGCGACAATATGCTGGACATGTAACATATTATATGTCATTATTAATGAGATGTAAAAGGATATCTCATTATCTTTGTTATTTTTAAGTGTTTCATTGAGGATCTCAAATTAATCATTTGGCATGGATTTGCATTTACAAGAATTACCCCATTAGTGAATGTATTGTAACCAAGTGCTTTGAAATTTGAATAATTAGGCACTTCTTATGCAGATTAGATCTTTTCATTGTTAAAATAAAATTTGAATAAATAGGCGCTTTTGATGGCAGATTAGGTCTTTCATTGTTTATTTACCTCGATATGAACAAGTAGATGTCTGACTTTATGTATCTTGTGAATAGGGTTAGTCAATTTACACACCTCGTTTTACACTAATATATTTAATTAGCCTCTCTGGATTGGTGAAGTTATACGGTTAAAGTAATTTCCTTTGGGGAACTTGAATATTTCTGGCTGATTTAAGATTAGAGTACATCAGTGGAGTTTGAGGGAGAATACATGGTGCTGAGTCTGACTGACATATATAACGAGAATTCATTTAGATAGTGACAAATAATATAGATCAAATATTAAGAAATATTTGAGATTCAATAAGAATGAGCATAAATTTGAGATTAAATTCTTCTACAATTGACTATTTGATGTCCAATCCAATTAAGTTGGTAATGAGGTTTACACTAACTTGAAATTTTTTAATTAGAAGCAGCTGGGATTATTGATACATACTTCATCATGGAGGATGTTGGTAATGTAGGATAGAGTATTTAAGTTTGACATTTTTGTTGATCTTTAGAGTTATATCTTCTCTTTTGCCTTCTAATACCTTGAGTTGTTCATGTAAACAATCAACATGTGTTTTTAGCTCCTTCTTGGCCTTTAGGTATTCCTACATGATTGTTGAGAAATTGGTCATCTAAAAGGATGGGTTAGAATAGATTAGTTGCATTTCAACTTCAAGAGAATGAAAGGATTAAGAAAGTACAACCATGCATTTAATTTTCCAATTGAATTTGATAACCACTTTATAGGTCTTAGAGACAATTGTCCAAGACATATTGAGTCCACTTGCGAGACTATGTGTGGATTAGAATAGTGTGAAGAGAGGTCATAATGGAATTTCAAAGCCATGCTTTATTTTGGTTCTAAATTACCAAGTATACCCATCGTGGTGATAGAAAAAATCTTAGAGATGACCTTTTTAAAACATTTTGGCATATTGAAAAAAAGAGTTTTGAGAAGAATATGTATATTAAAAATGATTTTAAAATAAATAAATAGTTATCGGCTAATAAATCTAAAAACACATTATTATTTGAAGAGCTTTAATAAATCTAAAAAAACATTATTATTTGAAGAGCTTAAGAAATATTTTTTAGATATTTTATTCATTTAATAGTTATTTTATTTTATTTTATAACTACATGTTTTCAATAGTCTTTTAAAAATAGATATTTTCTCTTCTTCTTCTTTTTTTTGCTTTAAAACTATATATTTTAAATAGTTTTAAAAGAAAATAGATGTCTTGTTTTACTTTTTTTTAGAATTATTTAAAATTTATTTATATTATTTAAATGCCTGATTTTTACTTTTAAATTATTTTATTTAACTAATAGTTACTCTAATTTACTTTTAAATTATATGAGAATTATTTTCATTGTATTTATAATATTTAATTTAATTTATTTTATATTCTCTATAAGAATCAAACTTGACACCAACATCATCCCTACCAATTATAATATTCATTAATGTAATAAAAATTTGATAGATTTCACTTGCAAGAAACTATTGATCTCAAACTATTTGGCACACCTCATAGGGTCGATTATGAAAAGCAAAATAGAAAGTAATTGTGTGTGTAATATGATTGTAGTTTGGGTCTTAGTGAATACCTATGCCCTTGTTAATGACAACTATTTTTAATATTAGTATTGCTATTTTGAATGATAGTTACAGGTTATGGCCAATGCACGAGCACCTTTGGATGTTATTACTATTTCAAGCAGTGATTCTGAGTCCAATGCAACCTCACCACAAACCCATGAGAGACCTCTATCATCAACTGACTCAACATCTGTGGATTGGTTGGGTTTCCCTCAGAATAATATTGAAGCTTTTTCTAACAATGTCTTGACATGTTGCCGGGAAATTTTTGAAGAAGCTATGGAAACAAGCCACAATGTATGCGATGTGCAAGACCATGAAGTTCAATTGGTGCAAGAAGTTGTTCGAAATTTCATGCAACCTATGAAGCTCTTGAACTATACTATGGTTTCATGCGTGAATTAAAGTACTGTCAATATTATGGAGTGGTGAATGCATTTGAACTGAAACATGAATTCCAAGCTTTATTGAGTGATATATGGTCCAAAAAGTTCAACTAACTTCTTGGAAGTTAGTTACTTTTTTGTGATGTTGATGGAGATTACTAGCATGATACAAATTACATGCTTTTGTGGAACCAAATGAAAATGCCAAAATAGTTATATGTGGAGCGAAATGGATTTAGTGGAAGTTATACATATTGGATGTTTTTGTGCAACCAAATGAAGATGGTAGAATAGTTATGTGTCAAGCGAAATGGATTTAGTGGTCAACCCTATATTTGGAACCTTGTTATATATCATGTTTACACTGTAATGTCATTGTACATATTGATCTTTGTAGTTCTAATTTGAATGAATAGAACTTATTGTAGTACTTTTGTCCCTTAATTTCCAATATTATCTTGAACTATAACCTTAAGTCTAACAAATATATATTGCTACATTGCTCAAAATTATGATATATTAGATCATTGTTGTAAAAAATTACTCTTACTTGACATTTAGCTATGTCAAACATTGTGGTCATGTATACATGTCTTACAATATTATCTTGAACTTTCTTCTTATTGAAACAAATATGATAATATATTTGATCATCACTGTCCATATCCACTCTCATAGCATTTGCCTATGTAAAGTATCGTAGTCATATGTATGTTTCTTTCAAACACTTTGATATATCATCCTATTGTACTCAATGTTCAATTTTTTGGAAAAGCTACGCGAATAAGCCAAGATGTATGCAATGTGCATGATCATGGAGTTGAATTGGTGCAAGAGGTAGTTTGATGCAAACACTATCTTACACGTAAACTAATTTTGCAAGGTTAGTCAACTTCCATAGACCATGGCTACAATATTGACTATAGATGCGATTAAACTTATCCATAATGGGAATCAAGGGATCGAACCTAATGTGCAAATTTTGTCTATTTCCAACTTTAGGCATGGCCATGAACACAACAACCGCTACAAGGTAGAAATATCTGATGGGGCCTACAAACAAAAAGCATCTTTGCCTCAAAAATACAATCATTACATAGCCTCTGGTGAAATTATAGTTGGATCAATAATACAAATGAAAAAATATAATTGTCCCAGCTCGAGTGGGTCTCGGTGAGTAAAGGAATCCTAAATTTTCCAAAATAAAATCATTATTAGTTTTTTAGCTTGTTCCTTATATTACTAATTCTTACTCTTGTGTTGCAAATGTATAGGTGGATTGCCATTTTGAACCGTGAGATTGTTTCTACAAACTAGGATATAATCGGTGAGCCTACTTCACTTTATATGGATCAAGAGAACCATATAGAATAGGTGATGGATAATTCCGTAGATCCACATGCGGAGCCTGGGACAATTAGCACTGCTAGAGTGTCAACTCCTAAGAGGACATTATTTGGTGTAAATCCTTCTAGGAGTAAAATGGAAGCACCAGTCACAATTACGCCTATTAAAAGTTTGAACCCTTTTCAACCAAGACGGACTATCAAAGGTCGTGTGACTGCCAAAAAGGATATTCGCCAATATAATACCCAAAAAGGTACTTGCCAACTCTTTACCTTTGACATCATTGACACAGAAGGGACTGAAACACGTGTAACTTGTTTCAATGAAGTTGTTGATCTTCATTATCAAAATATAAATATTGGAAAAACCTATACATTATCTGGTGGTGCAGTAAAGGCTACTAATAAGCTTTACAACAAGTTAAATAGTGGGCTAGAAATTGCCTTGGCAGTTGAGTCAAAGGTGACTCTTTGTGAAGATGACCATTCTATTCCAAAATACCATTTCTCATTTACACCTATCAGCGAACTTGCAAAGAAGAGTAGCAATTCAATCCTTGATGTTATTGGAGTTGTCACTTGTGTCAGTCCAAGCTCCACAATTAGGAGAAGAGATGGGACAGAGGTCCTAAGGTGCACGGTATCCTTGTTGGACATGTTTGAGGCAACTATAGATATCACTCTATGGGGCACGATAGCAGAGAAGGAAGGTGGTCGTCTTCAACAAAAGTATCACCTACAAGAAACAACTTTTCTTGCTATTAAAAATGGACGAGTCTGCGAGTACAACGGTAGGGTGTTCAACACATCAAGCAATACAAATTTATTTATAGACCTTGACATAGAAGAAACAGAACAACTACAAACTTGGTTCAAACAAAGTGGGGTTAATATTTTATCACCTTCAACAAATTTTAGTGATACACCTGTGCCTGGAACAAGAACAACAATTATGGATGTTCGAGAACAAATTCTTCACAGTGTTCACCATCTCCAATGTACAATAAATGCAACATTGTTGTTCATCAAATCTGAATCATTTTGCTATCTGGCATGCCCTAATAAAACGAGGGGAAAACAGTGCAAGAAAAGATTGGTGCAAACTAAAGATGAAAAGTGGTTTTGCTCAAAGTGTCACGAAGAATGTGCCTCTTGTAATTATAGGTACGTACTACAAATAAGATTACAGGACCACATAGGTATTCTATGGGCAGTTTCATTCGATGAAGGAGGAACAAAAGTCATGGAAATGTCTGCGAAAAAGCTATACTCTCTATAGTTTGAGGATGCCATAGAAAGGGATACTCAACAGGTAATTAGAGACGTGTTGAACAAAAAATACTTGTTCACTTTGACATGTAGAAACGAAACATACAATAATGAAGAACGTTTGAAGGCAACTATCACACAGGTTGAGCAAGTTGACTTCAGTGTTGAGAGCAACATCTTACTTTCCAAGATCAAAGAAATGTACAGTCACAAGAATGACCAACCATAGGATCAATAGATTATATTATAAGACAATATTATAGTTGATGGTTTTGTTCAGTAAAAAAAAATGTATGCAAATCTCCAAACACAAGTATCATGCCTACCTACAAATAGAATATGTAAGTTGCTAAGTATACATTTTCCAACCCATGTCATGTATATGACCCTTATAAAATTATAGTTGATGGTTTTGTCCAAACGACAAAATGTATTCAAATCTCCAACCACATGTGCGAAGTGATATCTCAGTAAAACAAATCTAAAAATGTGTGTGTGTTTGCTTATGTCTATACACATGTGGAATCTACTTCTTCTAGCATTGCAAGACTCACTTATTTTGACATGATGTAGTCTCCAACTATCTTAAAACTACACTGTAATAGCTATTAGTTCTAAAAACTATGATTTGAATGTCATTATTTATTTTTTGTTTTTTTGCTTTGAGACATATATATGAATTTTAATTATTTTTCCCCAATGCTATTGGGTTGCTTAACTAAGAAATTGTATTCTTTTACATTAATATACCTTCCTACAATTTTATTGAATTATGTGAAAATCATTAAATTAGGATAATTTTCCATTATATATATGTATGTGTGTGTGCTTTTGTTTCGATGTATAAATATCCTTAATGTACTCCTTTCAACACTGTAAGCTTTGCATATGTATAGTAGTTGAAGTGTGTTTATGATTCTCTTATTACTAATTCATCCTTACATTTCCATAATACAGATGGCAGATCCTTGCCCTGAAACAAGCCAAGCTCACTTGCAACAACTAGAGACTAGAAGACAACAAACCCAAAAAAGAAACCGAGATTACTATGCTCGGCATAAAGAAGCAATAGCCGCTCAAAGGCGGATAAAAAAGTTGCACCACAGCCAAATCGACCCCCACCAAATAGAAGCACAAAGGCTACAAAATTCCGAGAGAAGTCGCACTTACTATGCTCATCATAGAGAGGAGATAATTGCAGAGAAACACATTAAAAATTTAGAGAAACGAACATGGCAAGCTCAACATATGCAAACACAAGGAGGCATGGAAGATCAAACATCATTTAGCAAAACTACTAGCTTCATAAAAACAATGAAAATATTTTGACAAAGATAGATGCACTTTCCAATAGGAAAACATGCATAATATGCAAGGAAAACTACCCAGGGATGCTTCTTCATTCATCAGGCACTGATGCTACTTGCAAAAGATGTTTCAATGAGAGAGGAATACATCGATTCTCCTCACTCAACAACATGGACCCAGGAGAACAACCTATTGTGTTGAAAAGACTGACCCAAGTGGAGGAAATGCTCATTGCTAGAGTGAACCCAGTACTTAAAGTAACCCATGCTCCTAGAGGATAGTATAAATATAGTGGTCACACAATTAGCTTCCCACAAGATATCACAAGCATTGCAAAAGTCCTCCCTCGAAGGATAGAAGACTTGGATGTGCTCATAGTTCAAAGACTACACACAGAAGGCCATTTCTATGATTTTTATGTAAGTAGAAGCCATATCAGAGATGTATTGCAATACAAAGTGAAATATGACCCATACTATAATGATGTTGTCATAAGTGTTGATGGCTTGGCTCAAATTCCCGAAGTTAGCACAGATATTTCAAGCATGTTGCACACCATTGAAACTAGCGAATGTACAAGGCTGCCAAATAATGGGAACACCATTGATGAAGATGACATTGAGGAGAGCATAGTACACACAACATCGTTTATGGCTAAGTTGCCAAATAAACGTCGTGAGTTAGAAATTATTAAGCAAGCATTAGAGTTGAGTACAACACAAATAACACTATAGATTGGCCTGAGATGAACTCGTCACCAATAAATGAATACAATACTAAAGGCTTGCTTGATATGGCATTTCCAACGCTCTTCCCCAATGGGGTTGCATTACAAATGCAACCACAGATTAGGGAAGTGCAAATGCATGAGTATGCACTACACTTGATGAGGTTCCATGACCAGAGGTTTGGAAGACATCCAAGGTTTCGCTATTTTATGTTCAATCTTATGTTGCAGCATCGTAGCCAAGGGCTTGCAGCAGTCTTCATTAAAAAAAATGTAGAAGAAAACATGCCAACAACTATTGAAAACCTTCGTGCACACTTAAAAAGCCTCCCTGACACACAATTAGCTAAAGAACTCATGCAATTTGGTTCTTCAATTCGAGGCACAAGACCATATTGGAACAAGTGTCGTTATGAGCTAACAAATATGATAAACCAAATAGGGTCTCCCACTCTATTTTTCACATTGAGTGCAGCAGACACAAAGTGGCCAGACCTACAACGATTGCTTTCAAATGACACAATAGTGGAAATGCAAACAAATAAACAACGCTTGGACAATGTAATCAATAACCCCCACACCACATCATTATATCTACAACACCGATTCACAATATTCCGTGAAGAGGTCATTCAAAAACTTCTTGGTGCAAAAGATTATTGGTATAGATATGAATGGCAACATCGAGGAACTACACATGTGCATGGATTCCTTTGGCTCGAAAATGCACCGAACATGGATAAACTTGATTGGGAGAATAACACAGAAGTCGACCAAGCAAGGAAATTCTTCGACAAGTATGTAAGTGCTTGGAACCCTCGTCCCGCTTCACATAGAAACAACACAATCTACCGTCCCCAGCACGATGACCCATGCTTGCTAAATACAGCTCAAATATTGGCTATAGATCCCTCTGATGACTATGAGGAGCTAATCAATCGTGTCCAGAGGCACACAAAATGCAAAGAGGGAGCATGCTTACGCAAAAAGGGGAAACAACTACAGTGTCGATACAAGTCTCCATGGAAAGAACAAATTGTATCTACCTTATCATGTGACGATAATGGGAAGAAAGAATATGCACCTGCAAGGAATGATGATAGGTTAAACATACACAATCCAAAAATGCTTTTGATATGGAGAGCCAACATAGATTGCCAACCAGTTATCTCACGAGCACTTGTACTAAAATAAATTGCCAAGTATGCATCAAAAGCAGAGAGAGCATCTGAGTCTTGTACTGATATGTTAACAAGAATATCTGCATGCCAGAGAACAGATGACCTGGCTATCACAGCATTCTGAAAATTCATGACAGCTCACTTGTTGCAGAGCGTGATATAGGAGCACAGGAAACATGTCATATGCTCCAAAAATTGCCACTCGTTTGTAATCGACCATTCACATCTTTGAATGTTGGCCGAAAAGTGTTCCAACGAATAACAAGACAAATAGATGAAATGCACCTCCATACGAGCTACCTACATGCCTACATTAATCGGCCTCAAGAAATGGAAACAATAACGCTACTCGAATCTGCAAGATCTTTTTCCTATTCTGCAAGGCGCAAAGGATGCAAATGGAAAGGGAGGGAGGTAAAAGCGATTGTTAATGTTTTCCCAAAGTTTTATACCATCCCAAAGGAGGACTCAGTCAACTTTGAAACTTTTTGCTAGAGTGAGCTACTACTATACAAACATTTTCGTAGCATAGAAAGTGAGATAGGTCTTACTAAGGATACACTAATTGCAAATTGGAAGCAAATGATTGCAACCAAACATGATGTATGGCATGTCCATCGTACAATTGAAATGGAAGCACCCACTGAAGAAGAAGATGAGAGTGATACAAAGATGGTCAGGAGGGACACAACAGAACTTAACGAATGGGAATTGTTTTCACAAATGGGCCCCTCAAACAATGTCAGCCTAAATGAACTTGATATGCTTGGTAGGCGTGAGTTTGATGACAACAATAGATGGGATCAGCTAGCAATACCCCAAGATCTTCATGAGATTGCCACCCAGTTCATACCCATGAAAAAGTCATGTAGCTAGGAAGAGACTATGGCAGGCAACTTGGATGTCCCTGACTATACACTATCATCGCAACAAAAACTAGCACTCACAATTATCGCTAACCATAGTGAACGCCCCTTAGAAAAACCATTACATATGATTGTTCAAGGAACTGCAAGCACAGGAAAATCATACCTAATTGCTCGCATAAGTAAAGCACTCACAAGTAAGATCCCAAAACAAAAAAGCCAACTGCTCACATTAGCTCCTACAGGGGTTGCTGCATTTAACATTCATGCATCAACTATACATTCAACACTTCGGATCCCTATTAAAGAGATGCACCCACTACAAGGACAGACATTAACAACATTTCAAGAAGATATGAAACATATAAGATACATTTTGATTGATGAGATGAGCTTCATAGGTCCAAAGTTGCTACTAAAAATAGACACAAGACTACGTGAGGCTTTCCCACACCGACAACATCTACACTTTGGTGGAGTGTCAATTATTTTGATTAGTGACCTCGCCCAGCTGCCACCCATGATGGACAAACCTTTGTACACATCACACTCAACTGCAAAAACACTATGGAGCGAATTTACAACCGTGGTCACCTTGCAAACAGTATTTCGTCAACAGGGTGAGACTCCAGCACAACAAAAATTCCGTCGACTATTGCAAAACATTCGGAATGCAAAAGCAATAGAAGAAGATTGGCAACTTTTAATGACATGCACAAACAAACACCTCACATCAAGAGAAAAAGAAGAGTTTGACAATTCAATGCACTTGTTTGCTACTAATGATTTAGTTAGACTACACAACAGAAAAATGTTAAAATCATTGAACCGTCCAATTGCAATAAGTGTTGCGACAAGCACTAGGTATGGAATAGATAATGCAGCTAACGATGAACAGCTTGAAAAGGAAGTTTTGCTTTGTAAAGGGCAACGCATTATGCTCACATCCAACATATGGACACAAGCAGGACTAGTGAATGGAGCTCTTGGCGAAGTTGTTGAGATCATTTACAGCCCCGGTTCCAAACCGCCAAATGTTCCCATGTATGTTGTAACAAGGTTCGACAATTATAGTGGGCCACCATGGAATGTGCATGACCCGGAGAGTATACCGATAATACCTGTTTCCCTGGGCAATAGAAGGCAAATACCACTCATGATAGCATGGGCTATTACCATACACAAAGCTCAAGGCCTAACATTGCAAAAAGCAACAATTGATATTGGTAAAATAGATAGGCAAGGACTAACATTTACAGCCATATCTAGAGTTAAATCGTTAAATGACCTTTGCGTTCAACCACCATTCTCTTTTGAAAGATACTCCAAAATGCAAACCAATCCATACGCAATCATAAGGAAACGAGAGGAGGCTCGCTTACAATAGCTATGTCTCTCCTAAATTAAGGTACGCAACTCTGATTCTTGTCTATTTGATATCTATCCCAAATTTCCATGGTGCATCAATTCCATTGTTACAAATTTCTCTCTTCCAAAACTCTCCTTCGATTGCTTATAAATCATAACACAGTTCAAACTTCAAAGCTTCAAATTGCTACTATAAGTTGATTGCACCAACACCTAATCTACCCACCTTACCACCCCATTGCTTTCATTGTACAGGGCTTGAAGACAAATCACAATGATCATAAAAGCTCGCTACCAAAAAAGAAACATGCACTTTTTCTGCATTATCATAATATAATACCAAAGTATATCAGCCTATCGGCGTAAGTATTGCACCTCATTGGGGAGCAAGTGCTAGTTTATATGTTTCTTTATCATATCCTATAGTAGAGCATTGCATATTCATGATAGAAATGCATGTACATATATCAAGCTTGCACCAAGATTCCCTCCTATTTGTTTCCAGGTTGCTAGGTAGTCTGTGTAGAGTTCGGTATTCTTCATGTTAGGAAGAATTTCAGGGAAGCGTAAGCTTCGTGGCTGGACGAAAAAGCACCTAAACCATGTTCTCGTCAATTGACTTGCGAATGATTGAGAGTCAATGGCAGTCAGAAACTGTATTGTATATTTCCTCACATTTTTCTTTTATCATTATTTGTATCATACTTCTAAATTGTATATTTAGATGACTATATGGCATGAGAACCTAAGTTGTATTTTTGTATAATGTATATTATGTGCTTTTACCCAGAAAACATATTACACATTACACATAGAAGGATGTGTTATGACATTTATTTATATAATGAAGTTGATTTATTTTTATTTCCATGTTATGAGATAATGAATTATATTTTATTTCCATGAGATTGTTTTCGGTCACGATCCTTACAAAGGCAAAAGTTATCCCAAAAAGATGGTTTGAAATAATGAATTTAAGTTATTCAAACCAACAAACAAACTTTATGCATTTAAAATTATCTTTGAAGTTGTCATCATTGCTAGCTAGACACTTGATGCGGGAGAATAATACGTGTGAAAAAGGCACAATTTATCACAAAAAGATGGGCCAAAATAACACATTAGCTTATTAGAGCAGTATCAAGATGCATTCAAACCAAACAAGCTTTATACCATTAGAATTCATTTTTTAAGTTGCCTCTGTTGTTAGTAGAAACCCAGATTTTGCTGCAGATAAAATTGTTCTGAAGTTCGATTATGGTTCTACTGAAATATGCTCCATTCTTGCAGCTAGAATTTTAGTCCTGTAGTTGTTACTAAGGGTAATCCAATAGTGATAAATTTATTAAATACAAACAGAGGCAAATACACAACTCTCTGGTCCTAGGAAAAATAGTTTTGAGAGATTTAAATGTATAAACAAGGAACATCTAATGCACTTAAACGTCTAGGTGCACAAAGATTCAATGTGATGTGTGGCAAACGCTATCATCTCTTTGCTCAAAGTTACACAATGTGTTCAATGGTGAAAATTGAAAATCCAAGACCCTCGTCATTCTTTACAATGTTAACGTTATAATTGGACAAGTAGATGAAGAATGCATCATTTCAATTATCAGCATTTAGTTTTTGTCTTGAAGATAAATGATCTGTAGATAGAGAGAAAGCTAGGAAATATAGATGTTATACAATATCGCATGCAATGGAAACATCTCTTCATTGAAGTTGTCTCTTAAAAGGTACTTGACATACTCTAGTATCCTTCATTCTTTTAATTGACACAGTCCCAACTAAATCAAGAGGAGCAGACTCCACTATGCTTCACTAGGAATCTTGACATGGAAAAATGCTATATACACACAATGCATAAGCTATCCTAAAAAAAGAATCAAAATAGCATGATGTTTTATTAAAGGAGTATCAACATACATTCAAATGCAGGCTTATCTGTTAGATCTTAGAAATCATCTAATGTTGGCATCATTGCTAGTAGCACACCCTTCTATATTATTTCAAGTGAAGTTGTTCTCAAGTTAGGTTGTGGTTCTACAGGAATATACTCCATGCTTGCAGTTAAATGTCCCGCCATGTAGTTGTTACTGATAGTGATCCAGATGGGATGAATTTATTAAATAGAAACAAAAAGTAAATACCCAACACTCTTGCCCTAGCAAACTGGTTTGTAAGAGACTAACTGGATAAACATGGTACATCTAGTGCACTTACGAGTTTAGGTGCACAAGGATTTAATGCAATTGTAGTAATCATGTGACGTCTATGGAAAATGCTATCATCCCTCTGCTTATAACTACCAAAGTGCTGATTTTAATGGTTTACAACTTTACATTGGTAATACAAGTCCCTCACATCATTCTGTCTAGAAACTGGACAAGAAAATGAAGGATGCATCATTTCAGTTGTAAAGCACCCAATATTTGTCTTGCAGATAAATGGCCTTGAGATAGAGAAAAAGCTAGGAATAATGTTTCCTAAGCATTCCCTAGTGCAAAAGAAAAATGCATCTGTTGAATTTGTGTTTCAAAAGGAACCTGATGGACTCTAGTACCCTTCATTCTTTAAAATGGTAGAGGACCAACCAGATCCAGAGGTGCAGGCTTTTAACAAACCCAACATGTTTCGCTAGGTCTTGACAAGGGAGAATGCTACATATGAACAGAGCATAAATTATCCCAAAGAGATAAGGCTAGAATACCACATAACATTATTCTAGGAAAATAGGGTGAGAATAAAGCATAAACCTATTCAAGTAAAACAGAATAAAGGAATAGAGCCTTGCAACGGCAATAGACTGATGAATGAAATGCAAATAAAGCTATGCAAATGCTAAAAATTCAATTGGAATAATTAAGGAATAATAGGTCAGTTTTGATAGAAACGTCTCTCTAGGAGCATGTCTCATCATAGGAGAGGGATTACTTAAAAATATGGCAATAATTGTTGTTAAAAATAATTCTTACGTAAATTTGAATGATCTACCTGCACTGGCACATGGTATACTTAAGATTGATTTTTCTTCACAAATGTGCTCACAGGAGAGCATTCCCTGCACTGTGTAATAGAAGTATTAGAGCAAAGTTTTGTTCTTATCAACAAATTTTATTTATCAACCAGCTTTTTCTTGTTTGCAAAAAATTGGAATTCAGATATTTCAGACAATATTTGATCTTAAAATTTTTAGATGTCAATTCGTTCATTTCAGTACCAAAACAAACTATATATAAAAGCAAAGCACAGTAAGTAAAAGCTATACAAGATCTACAAATCTGGCAAAAGATTGAATTCTCTATCAAGAAAGCGTAGAGCAAAGAATAACCCATCAAAGCAGGCATACAAGTTGCCAAAACAAAGGAAAACGTGGACTTTCAGGTTTGGTATTTGGTGGATTTCTTAAGTCAGCTAAAATCAGAAGCATTAACTTTGTCAGCATTTTGTAATCTGGTGCATTGAAGGAATCAACTAAGATACTCTTATTGTTAAATGTGTCTAATTAGTCTTTGCATTGAACTACAAATCCATCCTTGAATAAATTTGTACAAAGCAATTGCTAAAGTACTTCAAATTTTGCCTTCTGTTGTTTGATTTGGCAATTCATGTACACCCAACATTCTTGATAAATAGTCGCTGGAGTTATCATAGCAATGACCTAATTTAATTGGTTTGGTACCTATATATTTGTTCAAAAACTAAATCCTCCTTTTTCCTACACATATATGAAGGTGTGTGTATATTTTATCTTTATAAACAACTTCCAAAAGTAAAGGTAACAAGCAAGGAAGACAATAGAATTCCATATCCTCCATCCCTCCTTCACTTTCACAAAAAGAAACATGATCATGAATTAAAGTAAACTGAATAATCTCTGCATTTTCTGTGCATGCTTGTTATTAACAAAGTTGTATTTGAACCTAAAGAAACCATACATTTGTCAGTGTGCACCAATACATGAAACATTCGCTGATATTCAACGGTAAGATAAAAAATATAACAATCTTTGATAAAGATAATACATTTAAGAGTTAACTCATTACCACAATGAACATTAGTTATCAAGCCGTAAACCCATCAGAAAACACTGTCAACTGATAATTGTAATCAGTATTTACCTATGTAAACTTATTCAACAAGAAAAGCCTAAATAGCCATATAGTTTGAATATGAGCATCCACAGCATCCAGCTGTATATCATTAGATATCAAGCTGTAATTTCTCCTTATGAAAAGAATTGGGAGAAAATTAAAAACAACATTAAAGACAAGATGTGAAAAATGTGAGAAGCACCTTAAATATATATCTCTGTGCTCAAAATTTTCTCAAAAGATCATATAGACAATAGAACATAATTTCCAAGAGATGCATACTATCAGTTTATCAGACCAGAACGAAACATAGCTCTAGCATGAAAGCATGTATATAGGCACAAATCAACTTGACCATAAAAGGTAATATTTGCCAAATACTGGGAAGAAACAAGTATAATCTCATGCAGCAGAAATAGATAAGGGCATGACAAGTAGCAGCAATTTAGTAAGAAATAAAGCACTCTCACATCACACAGAAAAGAGAAAAAGATTCAAGAATGCATGAACATCAGTCACCATCACAGATATCTGGAAATTGACCAATAAAGAAACACTTTTCTTTCAAAGGTTTGGAATCCTCTATCTCAGTAAACAGCATTTGGAAAGTGTCTTGTCTTCACTGGTATGCCTTGCTAGGCATTCTTCTCCTTGTGATACGTTGCAATGCTTAAGATTACGTTACAAACTAATTACCATTGAATTCAACTTTTTCTAGCAAAGCTACTACCTTGTAAGCCATATAAATAAAATCCTTCATTTTTAGCTTAAGCCAATTGCAAGTACCACAGTCAATATGCAAAATGAGAGATGAAAAAGCTCTTCTACAAAGTATAAATTACTATTGATAAATATGCTGAGTTATTTGAAAGTGACGGCAACAAACAAAATTAAATTAAATCTAGCAGAAATTTAAGTGAAATTTTCCATGCATCTTGTGAGAATGACACAAATTTCACAAAGATAGTATAGGATAACCACACCTGAAAACCAAATTATATATAGATCAAAATGTGCCAGTGTTTTCCAGCACCATCATGGACGTAAAAATGGGTATCAACTCAAGTCAATGGTATCCACCCTTGGCAGGGTATATAACACAACCCTATGGGCCATCTTCAAATAGCCATTAATTGAGGCAAATGTCAACTTAATATCTGTCTCAATTTACACAGCATGCCCAGCCAAAGTATTCATTTCCACCCATACCTGGCTGGGCAAGGCACATAGTGCACCTCTAAAATTCTCCAATTTAACATTTAGTTAACATGGGATATTTGCACTTATTGGATGTATTATTGCACTTACAGAGCATTAAAACCTTGATATCCTATGTGACAACCTAATCTATGATGACCTAAATTTTATAGTTTGCAAAATAGGAGTGCAATGAATATGAAGGATATTGCATAGGCAGACCAGGGGTCCAGTCTCAATATTAGTTCAAATGCCATTTTCTCCTCCAGGAAGATGAGAATAAATGCACGATAAATGGACATAAAGATCTAAAAAAATATTTACGTCATAACAGAGTCAAAGGGAGTATAGAATGAATACCATCCAGGTAAATGTGATAGCTGTTACAAACCCCCACTCCAACTGTAAGGCTCAGTTTGTTGATCATCATATCCATAGCCCTGAGAATAATAATCAATCTTGCTCTGCATGCCATGTAAATTGTCTTCTGCATTCCTTGAAGGTACAGAATCCAAATCCTCATAATGTCTCTTTCCCACACTCAATTCTGGCTGATAATCATTCCTTGTGGCACCTCTGAAGAATGGCACTGTGTCCTTTTGATGCAACTGACTTTTTGAGTAATTAGAACTACTAGGATCCTCCTCCCTTTGAGAATTTATATCACTTATATGATAATGAGACACCCAAGATCCTTGCCGTGCTGCTTGACCATACATCTGGCTGTTATTAACCTCTGACCTAACACTTAGGCCTGACTTTTCCCATTCGTTTGGTGGTGAAGTGTATCTATTGTATGGAGAAATCGTAGTACCAACCTCCTGAGGAGTTTGATATGTGTGTGTCTTTATCTCTTGATAGGCGTTCTCTTGAGGATTTTGATATGTGTGTATCTTTATCTCTTGATAGGTGTTATTTGGAGGCATGCTTGCTTCAGTAGATATAAAACCAGATATTGATACATTTCCATCTGGGCCATAGGCAGCAGAATCATTCATGTAGCCAAATCCCGTTGGATCTGAATAAGATGCAGTCAAGTTGTTGCTAGGTTTTGTGTCGCTCATAACTCCAAATTCACTCTCACCATGGAAAGTTCCACTAACCTTTTGCAGTTCTGTGCATATCAGAAATAATAAGCATTATATATGGTCAACATTTGAGCAAAGATATATCCACACAAACATTAAAGTGTGCAAATGACAAATAATGCTGAGGAGAATCAAATCATTTGTATCACATAGAGATTCCAAAAAGGATTGAAACATTTTATAACATTTTATTGTGACAATGACAGAAGATGAGATGACACAATCAACCCCTTGAAACTCCTGAATTAAAAAAACTTTCCAGACTAATTAACTAAGTCACCAGGTTTTAGTTTATTTCTTTGGGAGTTATTCCTCTTTCTCACAGAAAATCAACATTATAGGAAACTGACAGTTGTTCTACAACAGCATGTGTATATTGGACTTTTAACATGTTTTTCAGTTTGACCTTGAAGTGAAGCACTCTCTTTATGTTCTCCTTTGCTTAATATTTAAATCAAGTATTATCAAGTTTTACGCCTGCTGAAATTCTAAAATGCTTCTGCTTATATCAAGTAAGAAACATGACTGTCTCAGATTAATGAATTAATCTGAATTTGTTTGTGAGAATAGAAACAGATTCATTTCAGTTTTTTAACTCCAATTATATATTCCAGAATTTAAGGTTTAAATTTCACTTTTGCAAAAGAGGGCTGAATATCAAATACTTCTTCACAAAAAGGACATGTTCTGGGGCTACGTGGAGTTTCATCAAATATGTGTTAGAAATGTTGTCATTGATGTCAAAGGTGTATACACATGTGGTCATTGATGTCAAGAAGGTATATGAACAAGATTGTTATCCCTAATGTCAAAGCTTGAGATTGCTGGTGAGATTGTTAGAATATTGTCATTGATGTCAAACAATATGGACAAGATTGTTGGAAATTGTCATTGATGTCAAAGTCACTTAGAAAGAATTTGTTCTCCAAGAATATTGTCATTGATGTCAAAGGCAAGAAGGGCATAATATTGATACTAAAGATTGCATGAAGGTATGAAGGCCAAAGGCCACAGATTGTTGTTCACATCCAAGGCAGATTATATCATTAGATAATCTAATGAATAGACAGCAATCATAAATGCAACGATGAAGGTTAAAGAGCAGTAAAGAGCAGTGATTAAAGGTTGTTAATGTACATCGACTAAATTAAAGATAGCAACTGCACAGCTATGACAGAACTGTTTTATTGCTGACCTGTAAGGGAATCTCTATACCAGCACTCAAGATGCTCCCCAACCACTTAATGCAGTTTAATCCTATGCTTAACACTACCATTCTAGCAGCACATGAAACTGTTGATGATTCGGAGAAAGGCTTTGCTAATTGAGAATTGCAATGATAGTCTTGTATAAATTTTTTTGGCTGCCATATATTAAAATTCTCAAGAGATGTAAACTGTAATGATAACTCTGTCTTAGATGACAAATTATGGTTTTTAATCTGTCCCAGGTGCGGCTTTGTTATTTAGGACCTGGCCACAACTTCTTTATGGTCTTATTTGTCTTAGCTGGTACCAGCAGACAGATTCCACGCCTTAATGGCTTAAGTTGGGTAGCCTGTTTTATTAACTAATGTGAAATATTATATATATATATATAGCTAAAACTACAAATATATGCAAAATCACCATACATTCCTATTGACAGAGTTGTGATGTATAAGCATGAGCCAAGTTCAATCCCTTACTGCAGTAGAGACAGCCCTTAACTCCACCAGGCATGTGGCAAGATTGTGGTGTAACAACTAGGGGGAAAATTCAAGTGTGACCCATGTTTATCAATCTTAAGAAGTTGTCCAAGCATACTCCACAACACATGAAAGTTAACACATACCCTCGCCCAAGACTTCCAAAACAAAAAATACAACCATCCATGATAACATGAATCAAGAACAATGTCAAAATTACTGATATAGCTGAATTCACTAGATATTTTAAAAAACAAATGCTTTAATTGTTTTAAAAAACAAAGACGTCATTGCACACCTGCTAATCCATGAGCATAACGGCACTTATCTCCAAAATTACAGGTCTGCCCAGCCTTCCACATAGTGCATAGCTTAGTCTTCCAGAAGGGAGTCCTGATGGTAGAGAAAATTTCAGTGGCTAATTTCCACTTATAGATTATTTCTGTTAAGTTTTTTCAAAGGAAATTTCCACCATTTGAAACAGAATATTCACCAAAAATTCTATAGAATAATAAACTCTTCAGAAAACAATAAAAAGCTTTTATAGAAGACTTCAATCCTCCACAGTTTGTTGCAAAAAATTGGTAAAAAATTTAGGAAATTGACATTTTGTTGGAACATGAATGATGTATTAGGATTGCAAATAAGAGCTCCTCATTTATATGACCAACCTTGTGTACTTGTAGAGAGAAACATATATAATGAACTGTTAATTGTGATCCATCCATCATTAGTGTGGCCTAATGCATCAATTTCCTACATCTTTAATGCACTTTTCATCAACATCTTTTGCAATGAAAACAAATTCTATACATTATCACTAAAATCTTCAAATTAATATTGAAATAACTTCACCAACATTTTGGAATTTTTTAAATTGTGAGATTCCCTACTTAAGAATTACAAATAAGAGCTCCTTACATTCTTTCGACCTCATGCTCTGGTGTAGAGTTATCCATACAGAAAACTTTTATTTGTAATCCTAATTCAGGTTTCATCCTGAGTTATCTACATTAGGAGATTTGTTTGTTATCCTCATTCATATTTCATCCCAATGATGAGTCACAAAGTATAACATAAATGTCAATAACATTAAAAGAAAACTCTTGGGAAAAGAATGTCTATGAACTTTCACCAAAAATCTAAGAATTTAATATTAGAAAAATATTTGTCAAAAAATTTATACTTCCTGAAGCATGTGATTCATCAAATTATGCATATCTATCACAATATTGTCATTTTTCCAGGATCCTTATACAATTTTCATCAAAAACTATTTTGCAATATATATACATATTTGGGCTGATTTGTAGAACAGTTTTCAGTCCCTCTCTAATCACCCCAAACTCAATGAATGCAAAGAAATAATGGAAGATGATTGGGGGGAAAAGCTAGCAAATTATATCTAGTAGAGAAAGATGCGGTACATGGCAAAGAGTGGGAATGAATATATTTCAGCAATGCACCAATACCCCCAATCGCAAAAGCCAAATACATAGAGGAGCTGGTGAATAGAAGAATCATTATCACTCAAAAGGAGGACAAAATCATTTGGAGCGGAGCAAGATTGGGATGTTCCTCAGTGAAGTTGGGATATAGGATTCGGTGTAATCCTCCCAACAACATATGGTCAGTAGATCTGTGCTGGGCTCAAATTGTCTCACTAAAGTTGGGACATTCACATGGACAGTAACGCAAAAATGCATTTTGACTAGGGATAGGCTATGTACTATTGGAATAGAAGGCCCATTGTGATGCCCAATATGTATGAGTAACGAAGAGAATGCTGATGATTTATTACTGAGTTGCTCATACACCAGCAAATGTTGGTACAGGTTATTAGGGAAGCTAAATTTGGAAGGCGCAATGCAAAAGGATATAAAGGAGCATTTTCAAAGTTGGCCAAGGCTCCATGCTAGTCTTTTTGGGCGGTATTATGGTCTGTTAGCCCGTCCATGGTTGTATGGCACTTGTGGAAAGGAAGAAATCATAGAATCTTAATTAAGATACCAATGAGTGTAGATGTAGTAACTAAGAAGATTGAGATTGGTATTTGTGAATTCTAAAATGCAAAAGTGAGATAAGATCATGAAGGTATGGACATCACTGAAAGTTTCAGCTGATCAATTTTTAAAAATGGTACTAAAAACTCAAAAGATAAAGAAGGAAAGCCAAATGGCTGGTGTTGGAAATGTTGTCATTGATGTCAAATGTATGGACAAGGTTGATCAGAAGTTTGTCATTAGTATTGAGGTTGTAATGTCCCATTTTAACTGGAAAAATAATACTTGTCAGATGTTACATATGATTAGCTAGATGTTACATACAATGATGAAAAAAAAGAAGTTGTAAAGCATTCTATACTACATAAACTTGAGGTTTGAGAAGCCAATACAAAGTTGTGGCCTTCTCAATGGCATGAGACAGGAGTATAAAGAATCGTTGTTTTGGAGATGGACGCAAGAAGTAACCTTGTAATCCAAAACGGGCATGGTGAAAGGTATATCTGACTTATAGAAACCTACGCAGTGTGAGTTGATGATACAGTGTATTGAAATTTTTGTGAAGAGTATATTGTGTATTGTGTAAGAGTTAACAAAGAATTGTGAATTGCTTCAACGTCAAATTGTATATTGTGTAAGATGTTGCGTAAGAAATAGATATATAAGTATGATGAGCCAGATGGAGGTTATATTTTGAAAAGTTCCAGATTTGTTTTATACGGCTGACATAATATATTTTTGTCAAAGCAAATTATACGGAACATGATATATGTTTCAGATTTGAAGTTCGGGTGTAGACAACAAATCTCTTTGGAGCAAGATCGTATAAATCTAAAGAACGAGTATAGACAAAATCTGGAGATCAATCGGTGATTATAAAAGATTGTGTTTTGTTTGTGATTAATCGAGATTCAAAAGGACGGACTTTTCTCCAAAAGACATGTTGAATAATTTGTGAACTTGCTAATACAAGGCTCAAAGGGACGCGTCTTTCTTAAAGGACGTAATCATTGCAGACGTGTTTATCTTCCTCAATAATACTTTGAAAATCTGAAAAGACGTAGAAATGAAGATCTGTAGAGGTGCGATTGCTCTCTAATTGCAATTAAAAATTAAATATATAATTATCGCTGCCTAGCAAATACGAATAAAGAGACATCTTTAAGAGGTGCTTTACAAACAATTCTAGAATTTGTTAAGGCAACGCTTGGTATTAAAAGGCAGTAGTTATATTAAAAGGGCAAAGATTAATTTGAGTTAGTTATGAGGCAGCGCTTGAAGTATGTTTCAAGGAAATATCTTTTCAAAAGGTTGTATTCATTCGAATAGATGCCTCTCTTCATCAAAAGGCATAAGGAGATATAAAAAGAGTCTTTTAATATGTAGTGGGAGTGCGTGCATAAAATATATATCATCTGAAGATTGGAGTGTGTAGCTGGGCGTAAAAATGTATATCATCTAAAGTGTATGCTGTGTATGAATATAGAGATTATATCATCAAGACAAGCAGATGTGGTGTGTTGTGTACTGTGGATTATATTGAATATCATACGTAATAAAGTAAGAGAAAAATATGAGTTTTTGAATGTAATATCCAATGAACAAAGAGCAGGTTTTGTGGAGACATTAAGCAGAGAAATATGTGAGTATGAATAAAAGATAATATGTATAGAGAATATTCAAAGAAAAGAGAGTAAGAAAACAAAGCATATTATATATACACAGCAGATTGAAAATCAAGGAAGAAGCAAATATAAAGAATTCACGAGCAAATTTATGACAAAGATTTGAAACAGATATTTATGAAGAACATGTGCAGATTTCTGTGAAGAAATATATGCAGGTCTAAGGACAGGTTTCTGTGTGTTTCAGGACAGTTTTTAAGGCAGATTTATGAGCACATTGAATGTACTATAATAAAGGATTTATGGCAGATTTGTGATGAAAAGTTCATAGAGACTCGAAGAAGTTTATGTGCAGTTTGAAGAAGAATATAAGTGGCAGATTTGCATGTGAGAGAAGAGTGAATTCATCATACGGTGATATATGTAAATATCATTCAAGAAAGATAAATTCAAAAGGAAGAAGATTGTTTGAGCAGACTTGTCCATCATCTGTTGAGGAAGCAACAATTGAAGGTGGAACACTATTCATTCAAATTATAATCTTTGCTAAGTAGGTGCTTGGCAAGTACGGGTTGGTGCACCTTGTAGGTTGGTGCCTACTAAATCAGCTTTAGGGGTTGATGCTCCTTGTAGGTTGGTGCCTACTAAATCAGCTTTAGGGGTTATTGCTCCTTGTAGGTTGGTGCCTACTAAATCAGGATTAAGGGTTGGTGCTCTTTGTAGGTTGGTGCCTACTAAACTACTTATTTGGTGATTCAAGTAGGTTGGTGCCTACATTCATTGTAAAAGTTTATATAATTCATAAAGTACATTGTTTGTACCGTGGTTTTCTCCCGTAAGGGTTTCCACGTAAAATCTTGGTGTCAACTTGTTCATATTGAGATATTCTTGCATAGTTGATTTGTATTAGAGTTTGAAGTTGATAAGAGTTGAGAGGGAAAAAGTTAGTTGATATACTGATTCACCCCCCCCCCACTCTCAGTATATCTTTGTGCTCTTCAGCTGGCCCCTCCAAGTGGTAGACTGAAGCTAAATTTTAATGGGGCCTCGCAAGGTAATCCCAAGGTCTCCAGTGCGAGTTGCATCATCAGGAACATGACAAGAATCCTCATCTAGACAATGTCAAAGAAGTTACCGCCCAGAATAAATAATAAGGCTGAAATGGAAGCACTACATTGTGGATTATATATTCAGAAAAGCATCAAGGAGATTGAAATTGAAGGCAATTCATTGATTTGCATCAACGCCATCACAAGAAGAAACCTCATTAACTGAAAATTCAAAAAATAGATTTATCTTATATGCCCCCTCCTCAATGGCCTTCATTATTCAACGAGGCATATCTATTTACAGGCCAACAAGGCCACAGATTTTCTAGCCAACTGAACCACAGAACAAATTGCTGCGACGGTCATGTCTTACAAGTGTGATGCTTGGGATGGCCCACAAGAAACCAATGAATTGAAAGGAATAGCCAATGCAGTCCAACAAAGATCACATTGGTGCACCCATGATCGTTGCCATGCCCATAAGATCTCAAAATCCAAGAAAGACTAGAGACAATATAATAGGACATGCGGAAAAAGCATGGAAGAATTTCCCAATAACAAAACGGTCACTAGTTCCCTCCACCAATGATGGCCCGAAGACTAACTATTAGCAGTAGGCAGTATGGGTGCATCAATTAAGATCTATCAATACAAATCATCAATGTAGTTATCCATTCAATAGAGAATGTCATCATCGTTGTCATGGGGGCTAAGAAGTTCAAGAGCAACCATGTTCATGACAACTTTATCATTGAAGATTTCCTCGTGACCATTATTGACATCATGGAAAGAAAGATGTTTGGAAAAATGGCTGTTAATAAATTCATACATGAATCCTGGCATGACATTGCCTTCACAGAAATATCTGCATATGATCAAATTCGGGCTATTGGCAATATGGGAGGTATCTTCAATAAAAAATATTGAAAGAGATCTCTGTATTGAAGGAATGTTTTCAGTTGTTTAGAAAGAGCCTAATGAAAAGTAATTTCAAGGAGTACAAGAGCTTTATGTCACACCACCCTTTCGCTAATTACCCCTCGGCAATGAGAGCATCTCGCAGAGCTGAAGGATGAGATGCTTTTCATCTTACATAACAATAAATAGCACTATATATATATATATATATATATATATATATATATATATATATATATCAGATGAACCCGGATATCTTAAATTATCCTTACTAATAATATTTTAATACAATTAACTTGCACAATTCGATAAATTTTCACAAATATTATCATATTATACAAAAAATCGTCCTAACAAATGCTTAAGATTTCTAAACTCTACGGAATCATCCTTAATTAAGAATCTTCATCCTGGTTCTGAAAAGTATCCTCCTCCCCTACCACCCCGCCCCCCCTCCAAACAAAACAGGTTCACCTTATTCGACCTCCCCTTCCCCCTTCTGTGGCTGAAAAATCAATTAAAAAAACTAAATCTCAAAATTTGCTTCCTGCTTCTAAGGTCCCCCCTAAAACGAATTCGACTGAAATATATGTTGTCTTCGAATTATTTCTACGACTAAAAGAACCTCACATCTAAAGTTTCAAAACCATGCACTATTTTAAAATCACCTTTACATGCCGAAGAAATCTCTCAATGAAAACAATAAATTATTTATTAGCATGAAGGGAAGAAAAAAGGAGTACAAATCAAATATTTGCCAAGAGATTTCTAAACTTCAAATAAAATAATGCAAGACTCCTTCAAGACACCCTACCTCGGCAGCGAAGCGCCTCCATTTGTAAGCGGACCCTGCCCCTGTTCCCCTTGGTGCAAGAAAGTACACCGCTCCTTATAAGGACAATTCGCCTCCGTCAAAAACTTACACTGCTTCACTTTCACAGGTCTCGGCCCAGGCCTCGCCCCAGCCGACGACAACAATCCTGCCGGATTCGAACCCCGCGGAGGTGGCTGCCGCAGCTCCTCCAAGCCGTGGGCAAAGTTACAATTGGCATTAAACGTGCACGTCCCGGCCTCAAACCTGGTGCAGAGCCTGGTCTTCTGCAGGAAACTGCCACCGGGCCTGGTGGAGCCCATGGGCGCATGGGCGCCCATAGAACCGAGGGTGAATGGTTCAGAGGACAGAAAAGAAGGGGTCTGGGTGGGGTCCGTGAACTTAATTCTCTTCTGCGGGGGGTCCGGCCAGAGGAATTCATGGATCTTGGGGGAATAGCCTTGGATGGGGTTCGAAACCGTGAGCTGCGGAGAAACTGGCTCATATTCTGGTTCTGGCCAATACGCATCGGAATTCATATTCTTTAATTCGATTTGCTTGTCTCGAGATTTGTTTTCTTTTTTGATCCTTTTTTTCTGTGTTTTTGTTTCGTATTTATGCAGTGCGGAATAGGGTTTTAGCCGGGAGGAAACCCTGAAGTTCCCGGAAATAAGTGATAATAGGGAAAAAGAAAGAGAGACCAACACGTTTTTTCCTCTCCTCTTTCTTTTCCTGCAGGTTTTTTTATTAAGATTAATAGGAGAAGGTTTGAGATTGAAAAGTGGACATTATTTAATTTTTGTAGAGTATATTTTGAAGTGTTTTTTTTGGGTTGTTCTTCTTCTTCTTTATAGATTATTTGGTCTTATGGATATTATTAAAAATATTCTATTTATTTATTGTGTCTTGAATACTATATATATTACAGAGGACTCTACATTAAAAAGTTGGAACAATAGTTGTGCAACTTAAGTTTAGGGGTATATATTATGTATAAGATTTATTTTGTGAGTTTAATTTTACGTCAAAATATATAATGGTATGTCACCATATTTTTTAAAATGTTACCATTATAAATATGGGATCTACATTATAGCATCAAAATGTCAATATTTATATATTTGAGTTAAAAAGGTTGTTTCTAGTTTTCAAATTTGAGAAATGTCAATAATGGTGTTGAATGTGGTGATTCTATGTGTATCTCTCCACTTATGACAAAACCAAGCAATTGTATAGATTGGAATAATGCATCTTAATTAAATATCAATTATGATGTAAATCCCACCAAAAGTTAAATAACGCATCCCTTCTCCTATATAACATCCTTTGCATCTCCATTCTTATTTACATTCCAAGATGCATGTCATATTCTCCTAACATTTAAATATCCCTAGTTTCTTGCATAGCGTGTTACCATTCTAGTTATTTCTTATGTGTGCAAGTTAAGTGTAGTGTATGTATGTGTGTGTCTATCTATTTGTCTTTAATTTATTGATATGCCTATATTAGTTTATGTCCAACCTCATTGGTGTGCTTATATTGATTTGGTTGTACACTAGATCAATAAACAAAGCATGTGTTGTTATTTTAACTTGAGTTTGCACCATATAAATGGCTTCAAATCACATCTAACATATGTTGTTTATAAGGAATCTATAAAGAAAATAAAGACAATACACAAGTATACATAGAAAATAATAGCAAGGGAATGTGTATGTATTAAGTTCATAGTGCCACTTTGAAGGAACAATCCACCAAATAAAACATAAAACTTTTTTTGATGAATAAGTGTGTCAAAATTTCATTAATTAGAAAATAATATACACATATGTACAGAAAAAGGGTGGGTGGATACAAGATCACACCTTGAGAGTCAAACAAGGCAAAGCCTGGAAGTCATAAAACAACAAAAAAAATTGCTAATTAGCTAAAGTAGTAACAGTCGGAGGAGGTGGAGGATCCTAGTCACCCGACTTACCACATACATCAATAGGGTCTGAAGTGACGTTAGGAACATCCCAACCATCCTCTTTATAAACATCCTTGTCTTTATCGTTAGTGTGTGTTGGAGAGACCACCAATGCTAATTGAGGAAGCCACTTGGAGGAATCATGAGTAGGGCCACCTAGAGGCACCACTAATGGATGACCTTGCACCCCCAAAAGGCCACCCAAAAGTGGCACCCCTAAGGGGAGGAGAAGAAGAGTGTCATCGAATAGATCGTGACTAACCACTATACGACCACCAACCCAATAGTGAGGAGCTTTGGATTTGGGAGACGAGGAGCAGCGAGTCAAGAGGCTCCTCCCTCAACGTCGATCATGAGCAAGAAAGTGACCATGAGGGGAGGAGGGAGTGGGAGGCACTCTAGCAATAGTGCACATGGCATTACCCCAATGATCAAGTAGCTTCCGAAGGTGAGCAACTTCTAGGGCCACCTTGTTAGCTTGCACCTGAATCTATAAGAAGACATTTGAGCCAATGATAGCTTTAGAATAAAGTGAAATACTTTGATCAATAGTACAATGAGAAAATATAGCAAAATTTATATCTTTCCATATGTTAAAGAGAATATCCATCTTGAAAGCGTGCCATAACTGGGTATACTTATGGGGAATGCAAGACCAATCCCCCAAAAGGGCCATTTTCCAAGGGAATGGTTCAAGCCTGAATGGGCAAAAGAATTCATGGATCCAATTCCAGAGTTGTTGAGCTCTTCAACAAAACCAAAAAAGATGCTTAAAAGACTACTTGTCCACAAAATGGGCAATGAGGGTTCTGGATGCCTATGTTGAAGCAAAGCCCCATGGGTAAGCCTTGGAGAAGAATACACTAGGCTACTTGGGCAAGTTTAGGCTCAACAATAGTAAACCATATATTAAGAAACCTGCATTGTCAAATAGAGGCTCAATATTACAAGTGTCATCGCTGATTTAAACTAGGCACCATGGGAAGGTGCAAAGAAAGCCAATGGTACACAAGATGTGATGTGTAATCATAAAAAGCAGTATTTGGGCTCCAGTGCCAATCTTTCCACCATGGTTTGGTAGAATGAACACCAACCTTGTGAAGTATCTACACCAAAATGGAAGTCATAACCATATCGTATATCTCTCATTCTGACTAAGATAGGTGGAATTGGGCCTTGAGCTCTTCCCATGACATGAGACTCGTGGAAGCTATAGAAAACAAATCTCGAAGGCTCTAAATATTTTTTTATGGAATCATAAGGCCTTAACCCAAGGAAATTTGGCGAAAGGAAAACCTTGAAAATGTAGAAGGGGAGACCATCAGAGATTGTGTTGGTTAAAGGAAATTCCATCCCTAAAGCTAGAACTAACCCAGAAGAGCCAAGGTTTAACTACCTCCCAAGCACACCAAATGCTCTTAGCAATAGAAGTGCCCTCAATCTATGAACAACCTCTTTCTTGAGAAGAAGGGTTTGAAATATTATCCCCTTCCAAGAACGTCGATTGACCGGATAGCCTGAAGAGATGTAATACCACAAAAGAATCTTCCAAGCTCCATTACCAAAAAGGGCATGAATGATCCATTTAACATGGAGAGCAGATCCTCGATGCTAAATAAAAAGAAGTTTGAGCGGCCCACCAGACTCATGAGGGAGACAAAAAAACTCTCAAGCCACCTTGCAGAAACCCTTATGGTTATCAAAGGATGACCAAAGAAAATCTCAGAGAAGCTTCTCAAGCTTCAAGTAAGAAGCCTTAGAAGGAATCCAAGAAGAAGAGTAATACACATGGGTGGCTGCAATAATTTTAGAATAGATTTGAAACTTTCCTGCTAAGGAGAGGGGCTTGGTAATCCAGTAAGCAAGCTTCTTTTCAATTCTAGTGAGAACCATGGTCCAAAGTGTCACCAATGAGGCTTGAAAAGCAAAGGGAATGCCTAAAAATTTGAAGACTTCCCCATGATCAATCCACTTCCACCTAAAGCTATGAATCTAATGTGGCATTGGAAGAGCATATTGGCAATAGCACTAGGTTTTGTGTCATTGAATGGCCAATCTTGAGGTCAAGAAAAAAGTATCTAAACATTTGAGCACCTCCTTGATATTTTTCTCCTCTTCCAAAAGAGTGAGGAAAGAGTTGTCAACAAAATGACCATTGACAAGTTGGTTCACTGACTTAGGAAGAGCCTTGACCAGCTCGCAAGAGACAAAGCGAGCCAAAAGATATCCAAAACCTTCAGCGACAAGAACATTCAAAGAAGGTGCCAAAGGACATCACATTTTCAGATAGAGTGAAAGAGGCCAAAAGCATGAGACTAGTAGTCATTAATGGAGATGCAACTAGAAGCATCTATAAAAAGCATGTTGACCATTTGAATGAAATCTCGGTCCAAACCCCAAATCTTGGAGCATGGCAAGAATAAAGGGCCATTCTATGTGATCATATGCTTTGGAAAAATCAATTTTTAAGAAGATGGCCCTTTGTTGAGAGCGTCAAGCCCATTCTATACCTTCCCATACAATAGTAATATTATCCAAAATTTTCAAGATTTGATCAAACCAGTTTACTCAGGACAAACAATTTGAGGAAGGAGATGGTGGATTTTTAGAGCCAAAGCTTTAGTTATAATTTTATATGAAATAAATTTAAGTAGCGAGATGAACCATCAATTACAAATGTCTTCAGGATCACCAAATTTAAGTATGAATTTAATGTTTCCTTTGTTAATATTTTTTCCTAAAGATTGAGAATGAAAAGCTTCAAGATATAATTTGTGAAGGTTAATCCCGACACAATCCTATAGGGATTTCTAAAACTCACATCGAAACCCAACACACCCAAGAGCTTTGTCATCCACCATAGAATTAATAGCCTCCTTAAGGTCTTTTAGGGAGAGAAATTGCTCAGAAAAAGGTGCTTTGGGTGGTAGAGAGTTGACAAGGGACTGCTTGAAGACATTCTTGTAAAGCATTTTCATGCTTCAGGGAAGTAGCTTGGGTAGTGAATACCTTCTTGTAATGTTTGACAAAGTCTTGGAGAATCTCTGGCATTTTGTGAGACCTTTGATTTTCTTTATGCCCTAAATAGCATGGCACGCTCAAAGGGTGTGAAAAAGCTCTTTAGAGGCACAATCGCCAGCTTTAAGCTAGTGCAATCTACCTTTGATTTGGTCTCCTCTCTCAAAATGATTATCAACAATTTGCTTATGTTGTTTAAGATCCACAATTGGAACCTACAAAATAGAAGAGAATGGATTGGTGGAGAGTTCCTCCATGTCACGATGAAGATCTAAGGTGGTGGCCTCGTATGAGCATCATCGATAGATGGTTAGCTAACAACCATAAATGCGAAGAAAATGTGAGGTGCATTAGATAGCATGATTAAACCAAGCAATCCACCCAGTTGGTTGAGTTGGACAACATTCCGAGTTCCAAACCTTCTTGATGTGGGCCAACATGGGCTGATGTTTCATCAACAAAGTATTCAAGAAAAAAAGGATCTTAGAAGGGAACACAAAGACCACTTGTCATTCAGTCGAACTTTATGGGGATTTATGATGAACCAACCAATGATGAAGTTAAAAAAAATAAGTGGTTGAATAGTTGTGAAGAAGCCATTAGTTATTTGTGCTTGTATATCTCTACTAGGTTATTGTTTCACATTGCGCACTTGGCTACACCTATGGCTAGTTGGTAGGCCACCTACCTAATATTTTTTATCACCTAATAAGGCCATAAAATTTAGGACCCAACTTATGATCCACTTTGGTGCACAAAGAGGACCATCTATAAGGTTACAAATGTAAAAAGAAAAAATCACCCACTTCAGAACTCTAATTTAACATGTGTTGATCCTCCTACTAGTTCATTAAATTGTGTGCCTATTGCAAATTCTCTATAAGGTTTTTGATCTAACCTACATTCTATATGATAAGGAACTAACAAACAACTTGTACCCCATAATTCTTGGAACATAAGAAGACCAAGAAGGTGGAGGATGACCATATAAAGCTGCATATAGGTCATTTTGGTAGTTTAGTGATAAGTGATATTATACCACTACTATTCCAGAGGAAACCACCTAGCCCATTATCCTTATTGAACAAATAAAAAACAATGAAGGTAAGTATTTAGTAATTTATTAGCAACCCCTATTTGACCATTCAT
The DNA here is from genome assembly GCA_007258455.2 of Sequoia sempervirens. Lineage (NCBI taxonomy): Eukaryota > Viridiplantae > Streptophyta > Pinopsida > Cupressales > Cupressaceae > Sequoia > Sequoia sempervirens. Next base: position 7 of record VDFB02382351.1, on the reverse strand, counting down.
TTAAGGA
>VDFB02382350.1:0-69769 GCA_007258455.2 Sequoia sempervirens | reverse complement strand
AAAGAAGTGCAATCTGATTCCAAAAAAATTGAAAAAAATATTTTTAGAATCTACAGACAAAATATGACAAGACTCTAGTTTGCATCATCTTCAAATTCTTTACGGTTTAATCGCTATAGGTGCCCAAATGTGGAGATTGTGTTAAAAAAAAATATCAGTGTCCAGTTTGGCCAAAAAGTGTAAACCACTATTGTGGGATCACCCATTTGAAATGTTTATTGAAAAAAAAATTATGCAGTTTTCTTTGAAAAAATTGTTTTCTTAATTGACAACTTTTTTTATTTGTCAAATCCCTCTTTTTATGGTAACCTTTAGCTTGGTTGCTATGAATATACCCTCAACTCTTTGAAAGGTGAATCTCACAATAAATGCATCAAAACCATTAGTCTACCATGGGAATACATCCCTGGGCTTGGAGTAATGTCCCAGATGTTCAAAACATATTGGAATAGTGATATCAATCAAGGTGGAAAACAACTCACTTTCACAAACACAAGAGATTCCAAACCTCTTTTCTTCCCACAAAACTCAATATAGGCTTATTTTCAACTTTCCACCTAGTCACTCTTGTAGGTTTGCAGACCTCTTTTCTCCAACTTAACTCTCAGAATTCCTTAACAACCTCTGCAGTAAACCACCATTTTAGGCACCCATTTAAGCCTTCTTCAACATACATCAAACCCACATAGGACTCCTTTGGACTAACCTTCACAAAACAAGCAAACTATGCTACTCCACATGGCCAAATAGGCCTAATTTCCAAAGCAACTTCCTTTGAAAGATCTCACAAGCCCCAAAAATCAATGAGGAAGTACTCATCAACATACAAAACCACCAATTTCACTATTTATTTGCAAATACTCACCTTCCCTAACACCTAATCAAGAAACCCCCATTTTTGGCTATTCTTATGAGGGTTTATTGAAAAACTATATCACAGACCTTACCAAACCTTGGCACCAATTCAAACACCCTTATTTGAGCCTGCACATTCTTAAAATTTCAAGAAATATCACTGCCCCCTAATATTTCATCAAACCCTAGTCATAAACCACCATTTTCATGCTCTTTCCCACTCAAACTCATCAAGGACAGCAACTCAAACTCAACTAAACCTTTCTCCCTTCATAAAACCTTCATCCTAGAATCTAAACCTAACCTAAAATACTCATTCCTCCAAGCCACAAAGTTTACAATAGGAGGAATGAGTCAATTTTCCATTAAGAACTTCAAAACCCCTAACTCTGTAAATTCAGACCGTCCTCTGAGATTTGGCAATAAAATGAATTTTATTCAATGAAATCCCTCCTAAATGGATTCAAATGAAATATATAACAGTCCTCCACAAGTATCTAACAATTTTGAAGCAAAATGTAGCAGTACGGGTCCGTACAGGCCTAAAAATGACAAGAAATCACAAAAAATTGATGAAAACAAGGGAAATTCTTATTGTTATTCCTTCAAAATCCTCCAACCAACCTTTACATCAATGGAATTCACTTATTTAAACATTTCCCACCAAGGATAAACTAAATCAACAACTTCCAACTAACTTTCAAACTCCCCATGACCGTTGGGGTTCAAAAATTACACTTTTCTTTGCATTTTGTTGACATCATTTAGCATTTTTTGCATTATTTGCAAATTGACTCTCCTATTCACCTAAAACATTAAGAATGGTCTATTTAGACCTTATTCATCCTAAGAACATGACCTCACACAAGAAAATTACATTTCACCCTCCTTGACAACTTTTTTCAAGAGTGACAACTTCTTGACATGACTTACAATTTTTACAATATAGACCCAAAAGACACCAAAGTTTGCCCATTACATTAAAATGGTCTCATTAGACCTTATTTAAACTCATACATTCAAAGCTACCTAGACCCAAACAACCTAGACTCAACTCTTCATGAGACAACTAGAGCAAAATCATTGAAATGGATTGGTGCTCCTGCACCATACACACCGCCTAAAAAGGTTTCCATGTCTCTTGGAAACTTATCTTCAAATGTTCCACCTCTAAAAGCTTCACCTCTTTGACCTGCAAAAGCTACCTTGACTGGTAAATTCAGAAAACTTGCTTTATGCTTACCATTCTTGATCCTATGGTCAACTTGATAATGCTTCCCTTGTTTTGTTAAACATCCTCTGACCTCTTTTCCATTTGTGACTGATATAGGACCTGCATCAACTGCCATCTGCCTTGTCCATAAAGCATACCTATCTTCATGACCCTACCCTAGCTTTTCTACTTGTCTCACTCCATCCTTGTCTTTGAATTTATGCATCAAATTCACTATCCTCAAATCCTTTCCATTGTTAGACCTATATACCATTGTATTTTCAGTCTTAGGAGCCTTTTTCTCAACAAGGCTTGACTGTCCATCAACTTTTGCAACCACTATAGGACACAACACTGCTCCGATTAGAATTTTATCATCTTCTCTCAACCCATCTTGCTTCATCATCAATAATTCATCCTTGACCTTCTCTAGGTCAGTCTCCATCTTCTTCTTCTCATTGTTTTTCCCTTCCAACTGTGCATCACCCTTCAATATCTTTGTCCTATCTTCTGCAACTTTTTTCATGGTTTCCAACTGGTCATTCTTGACTTCCTGAATCTTCACATACTCCTTTCTACCCATCATGATTACCTTTTCTACCTTTTTCTACTCCTTGACTTCCTCTTGCAATGGAAGAAAAGTAAATGACTTCCCATCATGTTCAATATGATATGTATTAGCCCTTCCATCATACATAACATGTTTATCAAATTTCCATGGCCTTCCAAGCAACAAATGGCAACATTGCATTGGTAGAACATCACAAAGAACCCTATCTTTGTACCCTCCAATCTAAAACTCAACTAAAGCCTTCTCATTGACTAAAAGTGACTGATCATCATTTAACCATGACACCTTATACGGTGTTTCATGAGGAATTTTCACCAAATTCAACTTATCTACCATTTCTCTTGATACTATATTATCAGTGGAACCAGAATCTATCACAACCTTGCATACTTTACCTTTTCTCTTGCATGTGGTCTTCAATAGATTTCTCCTTTGCAATGGTTCCTTCTCTTTGGAGTCCTTCAAAAGTTGTCTTTGCAGCATCAAAGCTTCACCAACTTCAGGTGTAGCAACAAGGCTTGATGAATTGACACTTTCCTCTTCATCTTCTTGCACAATTTGAACCCTCTTTTCACCTCTTCTTTCACTCCCACTTACAGTAGTAGCACCAAACTTTTTAGGACACTTAAAGGATGGATGACCAAACTCACCACAGTTATAACAACTTCTTGAAAACACATTAGAACCTCTTCCTTGATCTGCATATCTGCCCCTAAAACTTGTTCTTCCATCTCTCCATTCACCTCTAGATTCAACCACTTGTTCTTTACCTTTAGCAGGATCTTCTTGATCTTGATTGGACTGTTTTGGTGTAGAAAAGGTTCCTTTTCCTCTAGATGTATTGCCTCTTCCTCTTGTTGTCTTCTCTTGTCTCCTCTTCACCTTTTCCTTTTCCCTTATAGCCATTTGAAAACATTCTTCTACTATTTTGGTGTCATCAAACTTATTTCATCTTGGATATTATACCTCGGTCCATTAAGATATCTTGCTACTCTTTCTTCCTCATCTTCCTCATGTTTTGTCCTTATACTTAACCTATAGAACTCCTCAATGTATGCTTGCACATCTAGATCCTTTTGCCTAAGATTTTGAATTTTTTTAAGCAATTGAACATTGTAATCATTAGGAAGGAACTTACCTTTGAGTTTTATCTTCATTCTCTCCCAAGAAGTGATCTTGGTCTTCCCCTTTTTCTTCCTTTCCTCTTGCACAAAGTTCCACCACAACAAAGCATGTCTCTTCAACTTGGTCTTAGCCTTCTTCACCTTGTGATCTTCATCTACCTCTTCACTTTCAAAGTAATTCTCCATGGCTCCTATCCAGTCCAAGAGCTCTTCACCATCTAGTTTACCTCCATACATAGGCAAGTCCATCTTTCCATGTCCATCACCTTTCACAGCCTTCAAAAGCTTTAGCATCCTCACATCCTCTAGATCCAACTCTTCCTCTTCACTAGAAGTTTCTTCCTCTTCAGAATCACTTTCATCCATGTCAACCCCAGCTTTAGAATTCAATGCAGCCATCTCATTTTTCAAGGATTCTAATTCTCTAGCCTGCTACTCAATATTCCTAACAACAGTGCTTCCTTTAGGAGGTATCTTGACTCCTCCAATTTCCCTTCTTTTCCTTACTCAATCTTTCAACCTTCTTTGCAAACTTCAACCTATCACCTTCAAATATCTACTAACTGTTCTCTGATACCATTTGATATCAATTAAGGTGGCAAAAAACTCACTTTCACAAACACAAGAGATTCCAAACCTCTTTTCTTCCCACAAAACTCAATATAGGCTTATTTTCAACTTTCCACCTAGCCACTCTTGTAGGACTGCAGACCTCTTTTCTCCAACAAGTAACTCTTAGAATTCCTTAACAACCTCTACAGTAAACCACCATTTTAGGCACCCATTTAAGCCTTCTTCAACATACATCAAACCCACATAGGACTCCTTTGGAATAACCTTCACAAAACAAGCAAACTACGCTACTCCACATGGCCAAATAGGCCTAATTTCCAAAGCAACCACCTTTGAAAGATCTCACAAAGCCCAAAAATAAATGGGGAAGCACTCACTAGCCTACAAAACCACCAATTTCACTATTTATTTGCAAAGACTCACCTTCCCTAACACCTAATCAAGAAACCCTTGTTTTTGGCTATTCTTATGAGGGTTTATTGAAAAACTATATCACAGACCTTACCAGACCTTGGCACCAATTCAAAAACCCTTATTTGAGCCTGCACATGCTTAAAATTTCAAGAAATATCACTGCCCCCAAATATTTCATCAAACCCTAGTCATAAACCACCATTTTCATGCTCTTTCCCACTCAAACTCATCAAGGACAACTCAAACTCCACTAAACCTTTCTCCCTTCACAAAACCTTCATCCTAGCATCTAAACCTAACCTACAAGACTCATTCCTCCAAGCCACAGAGTTTACAATAGGAGGAATGATTCAATTTTCCATTAAGAACTTCAAAACCCCTAACTCTGCAAATTCAAACCATCCTCTGAGATTTGGCAATAAAATGAGTTTTATTCAATGAAATTCCTTCTAAATGGATTCAAATGAAAGATATAACAGTCCTCCATAAGTATCTAACAATTTTGAAGGAAAATGTAGCAGTACAGGTCCATACAAACCTAGAAATGACAAGAAATCACACAAAATTGATGAAAACAGGGGAAATTCTTATTGTTATTCCTTCAAAATCCTCCAACCAACCTTACATCGATTGAATTCACTTATTTAAACATTTCCCAACAAGGATAAACCAATTCAACAACTTTCAACTAACTTTCAAACTCCCCATGACCGTTGGGGTTCAAAAATTACACTTTTCTTTGCATTTTGTTGACAACATTTAGCATTTTTTGCATTATTTGCAAATTGACTCTCCTATTCACCTAAAACATTAAGAATGGTCTATTTAGACCTTATTCATCCTAAGAACATGACCTCACACAATAAAATTAAATTTCACCCTCCTTGACAACTTTTGTCAAGATTGACAACTTCTTGACATGACTTACAACTTTTGCAATATAGACCCAAAAGACACCAAATTTTTCCCATTACATTTAAATGGTCTAATTAGACCTTATTTAAACTTAGACATTCAAAGCTACCTAGACCCAAAAAACCTAGGCTCAACTCTTCATGAGACAACTAGAGCAAAATCATTGAAATGGATTGGTGCTCCTGCACCAAATAGGGGGTTGGGGACAAATTATCACCTTGCCTATCTCACACAACCTATCCAAAAAATAAATGACCCAATAAACACAAGAAAAAAAACCCTCCATGCAACCCTTATATATAATAAAAATTGAATCCAAAAAGTTGTTTGACCCTTGGATGCATACAACACAATTGTGCAAGCTCAAGCCAAGCTGCAATGATGTATTTCCTTCTAACACAAGTGTTCGATAACTCCCTGTAGTCATGCACCTCACATGAAGGTGAAAATAATCGAAACATACAAATTGATGGAATTGAGGTTTTATAACTTATTAACATATTTTTGGTAACCATCCCTTGGTTATCCCCGCCATCCCAAAAATCTAGAAATTTTTTAGCTCTCCCCTATCTACCCCCTGCCTTTCCCAAAATATAGGAATTTATTGGCATCATCGCATCCCCACTTCCCTACATCCCATCTCAATGAATCCAAAAAGTTGTTTGACCCTTGGATGCGTACAACACAACTGTGCAAGCTTGAGCCAAGCTGCAGCGATGTATCTCCTTTTAACACTTGTTTGATAACTCCCTACAGTCATACACCTCACATGAAGGTGAAAATAATCAAAACATATAAATTGATGGAAGTGAGGTTTTATAACTTATTAATAGTTTCTATGCATATTTTTGGTAACCATCCCTTGGTTATCCCTGTCATCCCAAAAATCTAGAAACTTTTTAGCTCTCCCCTATCTATCCCCTGCCTTTCCCAAAGTACAGGAATTCATTGGCATCATCACATCCCCACTTCCTTACATCCCATCTCGGTGAAACTGGGATAAACACTAAAAAATGGAAATTCATGCTTCAAAAAAAAATGTAGCAAAGGTATATTGGATAGATTTCCTTTCTTAGAGGTAGCCTTTTTCTAGGTAGCTACGAGAGATGTGTATCTTGATTCTCTTCCATCAAATTCAATCAATGAGTTGAATAAGACATTTACCCAATTTTAAATCGTTAATCATGTTTCCTAGAATTTGATCTTGGAACTCCCAAAAAAAAAGTGATGCTTTATCACTTGATCTCGTCCCAGGAGACTACAACATTTCCAATAAACATTAGCCTTTATGTTTCATTTATTAGTCACTTTAAAGATATTGTCTTTCTGGTTCATTTTTTTAATCAACATTTCAAATCTATATCATACCTTAAACTCAATAAACAATACTCCATTCCCATTTATTGTTTCAAAAAACTGAATTTCACAAACGCTAAAATCCTAAATCATCTAATACATTGACATAAACGACTCCTTTTAGCTAAATGTTTGCTCCTATAACTCCTCTCAGCTTTTATGGGAACTAGTTTAACATTTTATCTCTTAAATATAAAGATCTACAAACTAATATATAGTTTGACCACTTGAAATGAAATAGCACAGATCCTCATATTGATTGCTAGTAAAGAATGGGGATAAGATCTTATTGAACTTACTGAACAAGCAGTCTGTGTATAACTAAGCCGATTTAGCTAAAACCCCACCAAACTGGGCAAAAAATCAACCAAACTGGACAAAAAATAGCTCGATGGAAAGTTTAAAATGAGCGTACCTAAAACCTCACCCAAACTCTTGTTAAACAGGCATTCCAGGACTTGTAATATTGGTACAAAAGAGGGCTCCTAAACTTATCAAACATTTATTTATCAGCAACTTCATCAAAACTCGTGATTAACCACATTTCCCAAACATACTACAATACGAAAACCACCTCATAGAGAAGCAATTAATTTAAGAATTCTTAAGCCTTAATCTGGGTACCCTTTTAAGAGGCCTCCCACAGTTACAATAGCAGTAAGGTTACTACACTTAAAATCTGTCCCAAAAATATGGCATTTGTTCCTATTATGAACAAGCCCAAATTAAAACCACGTGCATAGAAAAGAAAACCCCAATATTTATATACTACATAATTTTAGCTATGAGAAGGACTAATCCAAGGTTTAATGCAGTCACAACACCTTACAAATGTAGCAAGATATCTATTAGTTTCTATTGTTAAGACTTAGATATGTCTAAGGGGAAGATTTATTAGTGTTTACCTCAATGTAACCCTTTTTCTCTCCGTTAAGCTCCTCCATAATGAGTGTGACATATTCCTCAGCTTGCTCTTGCAAGATTAACAACTTATTTGATGACGCACTTAGCAAAATAGCTTGCCATATCCAAAACCAAATGAAACTAACTTGAGAACTGATTAAATCTTATGGATTGATTCATTACAAATTACAAAAAGGCAGAAGAAAACGTATGCACTTTACATGTAAGCCCATGATGGTTGTGGTTAACATGGGGTGTCATTATTGTTATTACCTCAAGGACTTCTTTCTCTGCTATTCTTCCATCTGCATCCTTGTCACAGCTGCAAAAGAGAAGACTATTGATGATTACAAACTGTACCACTAATTTTGGATTGACAACATGAGCAGTAATTTGAATTTTATATAAATTATATAAACATAAGAATATAGGTCAAAGAAGATTTGCATGCGAGAATGAAAGCTTCTATCTGTTATCTGCAACCAATAAATCCTTAGCTCCTCCATTGTTATCCGTTCAACTGTATGATCACCTCTTCTACGTGCAAGTGCTTTGAGAAGCTCCCGGCCTTCAAACTTTGCAGAATCCTCCATCGCTGAGAATTACAACATCATAACAAAAAAACCAAAAAATATATGAGAATTACATCAAATAATAGGAGATCATGAAGAAAGAAAATATATTAAAGTCTAAGTAATCAAATAGGTAATTGGAAATGTAAAAGTAGAGCTAGATTGGAATAGATAAAAGATACATCTATAGGCTTGCAATGAGCAATAAAACAAAAAAATAAATTTGTTGAGATCAACATTGGAGAACATGGGAGAATAGCAGGCTACAAGATTTCAATTCAATATTAATCATTCAACAGTCAAGTCATAAGCATCATTCCAACCACCACTAAGAGGAGTTCTCCAAGACAGATTCTAAGAATTTCCCAGGCTTGAGCAAAGGGGATCAAAGAAAGAAACATATCTAACTGTTATGGTTCTACTTCTAAGCATCCTAAGAATCGCTCTTCATCAAAAATTGTCAAGTTGATCTTTTTATGTTCTTATAGAAAAAAAAAAAGCTACAAGAGCTTCCAACATTACCTATAATACAAAACCACCTCATAGAGAAGTTGTTAATTTAACCATTCTGCCCAAACACACTACAATACAAGACCACCTCATAGAGAAGCCGTTAATTTAAGAAATCTCAGAGCCTTAATCTGGGTACCCTTTTAAGAGGCCTCCCACAGTTACAGTAGCAGTAAGGTTACTAAACTTAAAATCTGTACCAAAAATATGGCATTTGTTCCTATTATGAACAAGCTCAAATTAAAGCTAGGTGCATAGAAAAGAAAACCAAAAAAACACCCAAAATAAAACTAACTACATAGAAATGTGGGTGGATGGGTGGGTCCCTCCACAGCCTCTCTCTCGACACCTAATCTGAGGGTGTGTGAGTTGGCTTGAGACGGAGGGAGTGGAGGCTAAGGTGACACTTCCATGTCATCTCTTGGACATCCGTATCCCATAGTAGGGAATGTTGGTCTCTTAATGAGATCGGCCAGTTTTATGCGGGGATTTAATGTGTGTCTGAACGGAGGTTTGGTTTGGCTTCAAGTCTCCCATTTGGCGACACGTAGTGCACGGCAACCGGTGACATGATTGTTGTTTGGCCGGGTGGCGGCTCTCTTATTCTGAAGTGATTACAGTTTAAGGAGTTCAAATCATATCCGTAGCCATCTTTCATTGCAAGGATGTGATGATCGTCCTTTCCTCTCGGCACTTGTGCGAAGGCCAAGCGGGCTCTCACGGGTTTATTTATGGCTCCATTAAATTCATTTCGGTGCATGGTTTTTGTATTCTGGTTTTGTTTTGCTCATGTGCAGGGTGGAGCTGGCATTATGGAAGGGTCGAAGAAATCGAAATTCACCATATATATTTCTTTGGATGGTCTAGAATGTTTCGGCGTCGACACGCCGGTCTCTCTGTTCGCCTTGGAGAGACAAATTGCCTTCAGGGAGATCACAGACCAGAGACTGAAACGTATTTTGCTAGAGGACGATCCTGTGTTGTTGGTTGCGGTAAAGATGGTTCTGGGAAAGGAACACCTGCTGAGAAGGGAATTTGCTAGAGACAATGCTCATATTTCCTCGCGTTTCCTTGCGGTGCTTTTGGATTTGGCAACCCCGAAGAAGTTGGCGCGGGAGTTGATGGAGCGTTTGTTCCGCATGGATTTACTCGGTGGTCTGGAAGATACGTTGAAGGCGGCCCTCCTAGGCAAAGGCATTCCGCGCCCGGCTGACTTGCCCCTCCTATGGAATTCGGAGGAAGCTATCAAGGTGTATCCCTTCCTCCTTGACCTCAAAGGGCCAGCTTTGTCCCGCCACAGAAAGCTTGCGGACGTGGCCGTGGAATTCTTGAAACGTAAATTGCAGCTGGTGCCGACGGAGGGAATGGATTGGGTGGAGGGCTTTGTCTGCTTTGCGGAGGTTAACGGTTTCCTGTAAAGGTTGGCTCTGGGTCTGAAATGTCTTTTAGCTATTTCTTATGTTTTCTGTCTTTTGGCATCTCTGTATTAAGCTGGTTGAGGGTCGGTATGTGACCCCTCGTCTATATCCTCAAAGTCTTTTTGGGTAGCGGTTGTTGCATGTACGGGTCTATGGAAATCCCGATTTGGGTTAGTTGGGTTATCATGTTCGACGGTGGTGATGGCTGTTTTTCCTGCGTTGCAGACGACTGTAATTCTCCTTTATTTCAATATAATCTATCTCGTGCGTATCAAAAAAAAAAACTAACTACATAGAAATAAAAATAAACCCTATAATTTCAACCATACATATAAACAATGTATATCTCACAGTGTACAAACAAACCAAATAAATACCAGTGTCGATAAATTCACAGGAGCTTTATTAGTCCTTCCCAAGAGACCAAATCCATACTTCTTCCCAATGCAATCTACAAAATCACAGTCCAAGAAACCCAGCAGGTCACAGGTTCAAATCTCAAATGTACCAAAGACAAAAGTTCCCCAAAAGAAAATCAAATAATTCAAGCTCTCACCAAGAGAAGAACAGTCATTTGCCCCATCTAAACTGGAAGAGCAGTGAGAATAAACACAAAGCACAGTAAAAATATGAAAATCAATACACAGCAACAAAACAAGCCAGTACCCAGATGGCCTTCTACATTGCGATTCATTATTCAAGACACATCACTTTGGCTTCACGAAATTTCCATTTTCACCTAGGGTTTCATAAGCTATTCTTCGATTGCATCAACTTACTTTGGTCGTCTGATTGCTCTCTTAATATGACCACGTAGATGGATGGTGCTAATAACTTCATATCGTAAATCAAAGGACAGATCTCAGTTTTGAGACACGTCAATTCACTTTAACTTGCATGGAGTGGAGTATACGTTACCTCAAGACACATGCAAACGTTACATATATTTTTATTATTACTTAAATATTTAAGTTTTACTGCCTCCACATTTGACAATGGTATAAACACACACATTTATTTATTAAATGTCACCGACAAAAAGGCTTTCTTTATTTTGTTATTAGAGCATATATGAATGGTAAAATTAAAATCAAAATGAAAAGTAAATGATGACATGCAAGCAAAGGAATAAATATAATACATCAAATTCACTATATAATGCATAAATTAAAATAATATGTTATTAATATATTTAATATCGTTAACTATATTATCAATTTATAATTTACAACTATAATATAAAGCTATACAATAGTTATTAATTAGAGTATTAATATTAGATATATTAGAAATAGCATAATTATAGGTATCAGTATTGATAATTATATTTTAAAATAAATTATATATAATGTGCTTATTATTAGACTAGTATGCCACTAACTAAGCAAGATGGACCATATACGAAAATAAATTTAATTTGCTATAATGAATTAGCATTTCGAAGACTTGGTTTTCCAAAGTAATTTTGAGTTAAGCTATTTTGTTCCCTACATTTCAAATTCACATGTTTATCTGTGCAACATTACCTTTGAATGTAAAAGCTTTTCAAAAATCGAGTTTCACAAATGCGATTGCCTCATATTGTTCAAGAATTTTATAAACAATTCGCTAAATATGTTTTTTGAAATCTATTAAATATCAGTAATCACTATTCAAAATTTCAGATATTATACTTCTAGAAGCTTTCAATACCCGATTTTTCCCTAATGTTAACAACTCAAGCATGCTTGTAAAAAAGGCTTCTCTCTTTTTTTTGTACTAATCAGTCTCTTTTCAAACATTCATAGCCCATGCAAGGGATGCTTTTATTTAATGTGTTAATAACTAACTAGGATGTATCTTCTACCAAAATAACCCTAACCTTCTATGATGAAGTAGTATTTGGAAGGCTTTGTTTTTTAGAGGAATTTTGTGTCAAGCAATGTTGGAATCTACATCTCAAATAGACATGTTGAGCTGTGCAACATAATTTGACACTGTAAGTGCTTTCGAAAAATCAAGTCTCCCCAATGCAAATGCATCATAACCTAGAAATATCTTGTAAACGCTTACCTTATTGTGCCTTATGCAATAGATATTGCATATTACTAATCACTACCAACCATTTCTAGTAATGAATTTATTTTTACCATTTTCTGACTTAAACATTAAAACATTCAATCATATATCGATTTAAATAAAATCCCTCTGTTATAGCCTCATTAATAAAAACCCTCATTGTCTACTTTCTAACTCAGTTATTTTGTGTACCATAAATACTTCAATCACTTCCTTTGTACTCCTCTCTCATTGCACAACCTCATTCTCATTTGTGCAGGTAGTAATGTTGAACAATAGAATCCACTTTCATCCACCACCATCTATAGAACCTTTTATCCCAGATGGCGCATATGATAAGGAGAAACTAAAGAAGGTTTTTAAGTTTGATTGTGAACGAGTAGAAAAAGCTATCTTCCAAGTCATTGGTGTGGATTACCTATTGGATCCATCATGTTTTTACTCCTATTCTAATGTTGCATCTGGCTTCTTATCCAATGCCACGAGTCTGTTGAGATTTCCATATATGCTATGTGTGTTATGTTGCAAATATGTCTACACCTCAGCCTTTAATGCCTTCCAACTTCAACATGCTTTAAGTCATTACGATGTCACTAAGGGCATTTTTGTTATTGGTGGCATCTTCTACAATGAGTCAATTCTCTCTCCTTGTGCTTTCAGATGTATGTACTTTGCAATCTCCAAGGGGTTGTTAAAAGATTGTGTCTTGGTTTTCAAACATGCACTCAACTGTCACGGTCAGCTTCTAGAATTGGATGTCCTAAATAAGGCAAAACACTCCTTCTATGCACTACGACTACTTCTCAAGCACTCTCCTCCAATTCCAATTGAAGGCATAGATTTCCTTACGCCGAATTATTTGTTATGTGAAGAGGTTCCTCTGATTAGTGATGAAGATAGCAATTAGTTACCCAATATTTTTCTACTTTGTACATTTACTATTTTGATGCAGACTCTTGTAAAGCTTACTTTGTTTACACAGTTGTACTAACTACCTTTTTGTTACATGTTATTGTTTATATGGACTAGCATCCTTTTTGTAAATATTTGTTGCATTCATAACCATTGTAAGATTGTACATTTTATCATCAAATATAATTGTAGCTATTTAACCTACTTATTAAAGAAAAGTATTGTTCCATTGAAAATAAAATTGAAGTTTTGTTCTCTACTTCTCAAAATATTCTTGTGACGAAAGTTCCCTTTTTTTTTGTAATTTTTATGTTGAAAATAGTAATTTAAAACCTTAATTGTATTTTAATTATCAGGTACAACCATCATATAGTTAAATTATGTCATGTTGAATTCTATTTTATAACCAAAATTACCACACTAGGCACTATATTAATAGTAAGTGACTAAAAAATTGCAGATTGTTATAATCCATAATATAAACTTAACAATAAGCAACTATATTAATGTTTTACAGTTCTTATTTATCCTAAATTGATTAATTTTTATTCAAATGCTACACTACTTAATATGTTACAATACATCTACAGGAGATCAAAGTAACAGTTTTGCTAATTGTGCATCACAACGTGGACCAAACACAAACTATCTATAGATGGTTTTTCCATACTAAAACTTTTATAAACCATATAATAGTCTACCTTAGAAGCAATGGCTACTCCTTTATATCACAATAATATGTTATTCCCATCTTTTGTTGTATTTCTCAAAATGTGTTTGTTGATATTGTTGATCATCCTAGTCAAAGATACTCCTCAATTTCTTATACTATTGATATGCAATGTAGTAGTCTTCTTCTACTTCTTTGCATAGATTATTTCCAAATCCTTTCCATCTAGAATATAAGTAGCCAACCTCCAATTCAAAACCCAATAAACTAGAGACAATTCAAAATTAAGCTTAATATGTCCGAATGAAATTCTTGAATAGAAGTAGACAATGCAAAGAAGAAATGGACACATTTCCTAGGCAGTCAAGTTCTCATGAACTTGCAAAAGCAAATCAAGTAACTGAACAAGTAAAATTGAGTCAGAAGGGATTTGAGTATTGTACAAAGAAAAAAAATATAAAGGAGTTAGGATATGCCCATGGGGTCCTTTTGTTGTAGAAATTATGGATCTTACATCTAAGAAACATCGATGGCTTGGAACATTTGATATAGTTGAAGAAGTTGCAAATGCCTATAACGAAATAACTACTAGGTCCATGAAAGGAACTAAGGAAATTACAAATTCCAACTATATCATTTCAAACCCATGCAATTTCTCTAAAGATGCTTTGTTGCCATCTTACGAAGTGGACTCCACAACCAAAGTAAATCAACTTTTGGTTCAATATTTCAATAGAACACAACATCCACCATTTGATTATATGTGCAGTAATTCAATAGATATAATGCAAAATTTTAAAGCCAAAGAAACAACAACAAATGATGTTTACTCAACTACAGGTTTATTGGATAAAGTAATTTGTAAATACTTTCCAAATTCACATTACACTAGTGTTATTGAAGGCAATCAAAAGAATGGTGGTACATCTCAAGTGTCAATTGCAAAAGTTGACAACTTGATAGACATAAATTATGATTGTCTTTACATGAACCAAATCAAGGGTATTATCCTTAACACCAAGTTTTGGTTTCAAATCCCTATTCATAGCAATTCAACTTATAATAATAGTAGGACACAATAGATTATGTCATTGGCTATTGAGATTTTGTGCTATTGTTATTGAAATGATTTCTTATTAATTAATTTCCTTTCCCACTATTTCTGTAGATGATGAAAAAACTGTTCAAAGTTTTGTAAAGCAATCTCCTATGTGGTTTGAATCTACTAGCATTTCTAGATGAACAAAGTTGATTTCAATTCAAATATTGAGCATGTCCTTCAACATCCCCACATGGATATTAAGAACATGAACAAGAACATTCACAATGGACATTGTTGTGCCACCAAGGAACTTGCTAATTCCATTGCCATAGAACAACTCCACTGTGATATTTGTTCACAAAATGCAATAAAAGTGCAAAAAATAAAGACTAAACTACAAAGTATGGAGGAAAGCATAAAATTATTGATGGAATCTGTTGCCAGAATTATGCATAAATCTGCAAACATGCTCTCCTATTTTTAGAGTCTCGATCTGTAGAGACATGTGAAAATGCATATAATTTTGAACACTTTGGAAATATGTATAATTTCACTTGAAATCACTTTCTATTTTAAATTAGAATTCAAAAACCAAAATTCAATCTAACAAAATGATTTGCTACAAAGAGTTATTCTAATTTTATTTTTGTAATTTTCTATTTTCTTGTGCTTGAAGTTTTTTGTATATGCATGTCTACAAAAGTTAGGAATGCAAATCTAATGTAAAATTTTGTTGTTCATTTTTTAGTTTTCAAATGCAATGTTTTCCTGCCTAAAAAGTAAAAATCAAAGATCATTTTAGTCAATATTTTGTACCTTTATAAAAATTCCACTTGCTTGATATTTTCTACAAAAATTTATGCATTTAAATTTAACTCTTTTGCAACTTAGATTTATGAAAATATTATTAAGTACTACAAATATCTATACATTTTCCATAATATTAGAAATTAACAAGATGATAATAGTAATTTAAAATAATTCTAAATTCAAATATATTGTAATGACATTGGGAATTGTTTGTTGCAGAAGGAGAAGAATTAAATAACTAACAAAACAACATATAAAATTATCGAAAGCAAAACAAATAAAGAGGTAAAAAGTACTAGTAGACATGGAAAAAAAGCAAATGATAGATGTAGACAATTACCAATTCAAAAGTCAAAGTTAGCCTTGCAATATTAATGTTGCATTAAAAGTCCAAGGACTATGTAGAGTGAAGACATTTAAGTACAATGTAGGAGGTTGTTTATTTGACTCACTAGAACTGCTACTCAACTATCGTTACACATCAATCCAACTATGAAATGGAACTATTGATTATTTCCTAAGTTGTCTTGCAAAAGATGAAAAAGAAGCAACAAGTCATATAACTACGAATTGGATCCACACACTCTAGACCAATTGCATGGAGTATAAGATTGTACAACATGTTTACGTAGAATGCGATTATCTACAAAACCAAGCTCAACTAACAAAGAAATTGGACTATGGGGAGATGTATTTTGTATTCAATGGCTATCCAAATGGCTAAATATACAAATGTCTTTGTTCAATGACAACAGGGAAAAAGTATTTGCACTTCAACAAATTAGCCCTTGAAGAGTCATACTACATTCTCTTTCATGATGTAAATGCTTCCAATGGACACTTCGAGCCACTTCTAAGTACTCAAACACAATCTCTAAATTACCAACCATCAACAAAATTTCATCAACTCAAACAATTGATTAGAAATAATAATCAAAATCAAAGTAGTGAACATGCCAAAGAAATAAAAGATCAAAACAACTAGCAGACATAGAAAAAATACAAACAATAGATGTAGATAATTATCGATTCAAAGGCCAAATTCAAGTTTTTGACATTGATATTGCACTTAAAAATAAAGGACTATTTAGAATGAACAATTTTAAGTACAATGTTGGAGATTGCTTGTTTGACTCATTAGAATTCTTACTCAAAATTCAGTACACATCGATCCAACTATGAAATGAAACCATTGATTATTTCTTAACTTGTCGTACAAAAGGTGAAAAAGAGGCAATTATTTCATACCATCATGACTTGGATCCTTAGACTCTACATGAATTACACAAAATAGATGATCTTGAAACATATCTACGCAAAATGCGATTATCGCAAAAACCAACTACAATTGATAAAGAAATTAGACTATGGGGAGATGTATTTTGTATTTTCTGGCTATCTAAATGGCTAAAAATAAAAATATGTATTTGTTCAATGACAATAGGTAAAAGGTACTTGCACTTCAATTAATCAATCAATGTAGACTCATACTCCATCCTTTTCCATGATGCAAATCCTTGTAGTGGACATTTTGAGCCACTTCTAACTTCTCAAACACACAATCTTAACTACCAAGCATCAAAAACTTTCCCACAAACTAAACAATTCATAACAAATAATAATCAAAATCAAATACTAAAACCTATCAAAAGGAAAAAGATAGAAAATATCAACAATAATTCACTCCGCAAAATCAAGAAACAATTACGCAACAACCAATCAATGATATCTAGAACATCAAAAGAACAATGATAGCTAGAACATCAAAAGAAAAGAATTCACTCTCACCGATAGAAATATTTGAAAAATCAATTCAACACAAACCAAAATATGCATGTGCAACTTGTCAAATGTTGTATTTCAACAAAGACATTAGGATTTACAAAAGCAAACCTATTACAAATTAATACAATCTAATGATCAAATATTGACAGATTCTACTCAAACAATCCATGCTTCCTAAATATGCAACACCACATAATATTCAAACAAACAAACCATTGAAATATGTACAAACTCAATTGTAATTAGAAGAATGAATTGTCTCACTTAGAATTGCATTTGCTCAAATTTGGGAACTAGGACACAAAAGATCTCAAATAGGATTAACTAGTTCTAACATTAATGTTCCAGTTAACATGAACATTATACAAAAATCACTACCACAATATATTGATGACACATCAACAATTATTGTTTCTCTTAAGAGACGATTGGAATATAAAAATACTGTAGACACCAAAAAAGTCCTGATTGATACTATGCATTTGATTCTGATAAATTAACAATGTTTCTTCCTAAATCACTTTGAACTAACCAATTAATTAAATAATCAACATTATTTAGTTAAATTCAGCTATTAATCAAATAATTAAATTTATTGGATTAATTCACCCTTCTTCTTCATCTTATTTAATTAAATCAAACCATTTAATTAAATCCCCTTTTAATCCTCCCATTTGATTAAATCAATCAAATCAAATGTCACAATCTCCCAATTCACTCCAATCAATTAATTATGGATTAATTAATCCTAAATCAACTTTCTAATCATCATTATTAATTCCTCCAACTTTTAACTCTTCAAGAGTTAAATGAACCCATGGTCAACTAACCAGGTTGCACATGAAAATAATTTCAATTAATTATTTAATTCATCTATTTTCCCTCACCAAAGCATATTCCAAGGAATATTCCTCTCAACAACCTCTCATTCAATTTTCCTCCAAAGGTTTTCAAAAACCTATCACATCCTCTTACATTTGCAATAAATTATCTTACATCCTCTCAAATCTCAACCAATTTCATTCAATTCCTCTTACATCCTTTCAAATCCTCAACCAATTTCATTTATTTATCCTCCATCCTCCACTCACACATTTCCCAAAATGTGCTCCAACTTCCCCCAATAGAATTGTGACACTTGGCACATCCTCATTGGCTCTCAGTTTATCCCACATTCACCAATTGCATCCATTCTTCAACGCTTGGCTTATATAAATAGAGACATCCTTTTCACAATATGGATCCACAACTTCATGCATTATCATTATAGTCATTTGAGTTCATAGCAATCGCCATTTTCATGTCATTTTTTAGTTCATGTTCACTCTTAGCATCATTCCAACACTTGGATCATCTTCAAATAATCAAGCTTAGGAATTGGGATTGAGAAAGGGCTTATTTCCACATCAAAGGAGCACCAATCCCCCTATGGGATTGAGGTTTGGTTAATTTAGTTGATTACGTGCTTTGTTCTTGCTTTATTTCATATTTTCATCTTTGTTCTTCGAAGAATTTCATAGGGAACATTAGATTTAAGCTTTCTAACATGTTTGACAATGTTTTGTTGATCTTGTGTTAGTTTTTTTAGGTTTGGTGTTCACATTTTGGCTCTAGAAGGAGGGCTAACCATCTTAATCTCTTGATTTTTGCTTAATTTTTCCATTTTTTTGGTAGACACAGGAACGCGATGTCGCCTTTGTGTAATTACAAACTCGCAAAGCATCGCTTGTGTCTTGTAGTGTTTCCTTCACTGCATCCACGTGTCTCTATCACGCTGCATCTGTTGAAGTGTTGTCTTTGCATACTCTATCTTTTGTCTTACTTTCTATCCACAGAGCGTCACTTCTAAAACTGTGTCGCATTCATGCTCTCAGCCTGATGCAGAGCATCGCTTTTGCTTTTACCAGAGTGCCACTTATGTTCTTTAGCACCACATTTGATAGTTGCAAAGCATCACCTTTGCAGTAAAGCGTCTCCTTTGCAGGAAACAAGGGAAAATCAAGTTGGAGGCTTAAAAGCATTTTTTAATGCTCTTTGTAATTGCTTAGGTCTTCACTTTCTACATTTTATTTCTTTTTCTAGGACCAACTAGATCAATTTGGGCTTAAAATTAACCTACAACTCAAGATTTGTCAAAGTTGGTTAAAATTGAACCTTAGATACTTACTAGAATTTGGATTTTGGACTAAAATTGAACAATCAACTTCACACTCAAATTTTGGTGCTCTAAAAAGAACTCATTATTGCTTTTGAGGATTTAAATAGAACTTGTGTTTGCTTTGTCTTGTAATCTTTTTTGCAACTAGTGTCATTCAAATGTGTATGCACTTCTCCCATGCTTCACGGTGATCTTGAGACTCAAAATCATTTTGGTGACATTGGCTGCCTAAAAAATTACCTACACATTTCAAGTTTGGGTTTTAAAATTGAACAACTCATGCTAGTGTGAGAAAGAGACACTGTGTGTGCTCCCTCCTTGTGCTTTACGCAAACTAGGAGGTCGAACTACAAGTGTACTCCCTCACTTTTGTTACCTTAAGAGGGGCCTGCCTAAGACCAATTTGAAGGCAACTCCAACTAGTTTTTCACTCAGGTTGGTATATAAATGGATAAGACTAAACTTTCAAGTCCTCATGGTATGTAGGCCTTAGCCGTATAGTGTCTTTCAAAACAGGGTACTACTATAAAAAGTATAAGATCCCCTAGTAGGATTCATTAAATCCTTTAGTGGCTTGTTGGATGCTTGCAAGGTGCCATGTCCTCGATTACCCTGACTAAGAACCAATTTGTATAGAAGCCCAAATCCTAAAATACTTATTGGTGCAAGAACGGTCATTCTAAAGCCGCTTCACATCTATACTATTCAATTGTAGAAATAGAATAAATCCTTTTAATCTCTGGATTTTAAGGATTTTGAGATTTGGTGGTCCCGAGAAGTGTGTGCCATAGAGCGGAGCCAATGTCACCAAATCTCTAGTTGTTCGCATTGTCTAGTGTTTAGAGAAATCTGAGTGGAGACTCAACAAGTATGGCCATTTCTATCCTAGGGTTTTGCAATTTGTGAGTCAGTTAAACACATTGCTTGAAATCTCAAAACTTGGAAACAAACATTCAACAAGGTCATCAAATTTCAAACCCTTTGGAAAGAGCAAATACCTTTGAAAAGCCCACATATTACTGCTTGTCCCTAGGGATTCTATCCTTAGAGGCTTCTAAATATTTGGGCCTATATCTCAATTTTCTCTCTCCAAAGTCAACATAGGAAAATTTTTCCTTTGATTCCTTGATTTTCACATAATGGACCTTGTGGAATGAAAAGGAGTTGAGACATAGACATTTAGTTTGAAAAGCTAAGCAAGAAAGTGTTGAAGTGGTAAAAATAATCCATTAAGCAAAGATAAAAGACAATTGAACCCCACATGTGTTTGTTCAAATGATTTCCCACAAGATCAAAATCCCAAAACCAAAGTCTATTAATCGTCACAAGCGTCTTATTCCAAGAGATCTCAAGAAACGTCAGTCAACACTTTACCAAGTCAGAGATAGATTGCTCTATAACTTTTAGAAACGTGCTTCAAGGACAACCCAAATTTGTAGTCATTCTATTGTTGTCAAAGTCTAGCTCTCTTCCAACGTTTTGAGTATCTCACTTTGTAGGGTTGAAAATTTTCAGAAGTATAGCATGTTCTTCAATACCTAGATCTTGTAAACAAAATTCTCTCTAGCTTCATCTAGGATCAAAATCAAAACTTTCATCCATCCCAAACATCAATCAAATCCCATCTCACAAACAACTCTTAGAATCTTAGAAAAATCATTCATGCTAGACTTTTGGTAATTTGTCAAAATAAAAAAATCATCTTGTTTGACTAAGTGTGTGTGGATGAATCCTTCTTCATACACTTAATTAAATTGTAACCTTGTGGACAAGTTTATTCCAAGATAACATCCAACATCTTGGGGTTTATAAGTTCATTATCCAAAATCCAAATCAAATCCAAAATCCAAAAGTCCTTAATTCTAGTATTCCTCCAAGGTTTCTTAAGAGTTCAATCATTCACATCGTCCATCTTTCATTTATCCCATCACCATCATTTGATCCTTAAAACATCTTAGTTTGTCTTTTTTGTACCTAAATTTTAGACCAAACTAAGGAGTTAGAGGTTTACCTCCCATATTCCTGAAAGTTGATCCTTATTTTATGGTCCAAACAAGATCTCAACACAAGAAAAACGTGGAGCAAAACAAAGAAACATCCACTTCAAGTGACTTGAGTCAAACTGCACCTGAATTCAACCCCATCAGATCTAACAACCCCCCACTCAACCTTCCTCAACTACCACAAGATCTTCAAGAGGGATGTTTCCAAGTGGAGGATGTTACCAACAATGTCCTAGTAATGACTCAAGATGAAATCATGGAGATAGTCCAAAATCCTGAAAACCACAAGATTGTCAATACAATGATGAGACTTAATCCTTCACAATACATGATTTCATTAGCAAAGGAAGGGGCTAAACTCCCTTCTGATTTTGATGTAAGAACTATTGTGGAAAAACCTCTTATAATTATTCCACCAATATCATTCACACCTTCTTTCCAAAATGTCATCCAACCCATCATACAACCAACATCATCGCATGCTCCAAGTCAACCCATGGTTACCAAGGGAAGTTCATTGCTTCACGCTCTTCAAACACATCCCCTTGTAAATAACCAAAACTTGGACACAAACACCATCTTGGGTCTACTAAATATTGTCCCTCAAGACCCAAAGCATCCTTACATTCCACTCATTTTCCATACCAAAAATTCATCCACCTTCGTTGCATCACCAACATATCCTCTCGATACACAAGTCTCACTCCCCATGGTATCACAAGGACAAGTGGGTTTATTCAGGAAAGGAGGAGCTTTTGATGCATCATCATCACTTTCTCAAGGAAACACACCACCAATCTTCCCACCATGTCCCCCTCTAACAAAAGCAATGACATCAATCCAAAGTTTAGGGCAACCCCTTTTACCCAACATACCAATCCAAAATCAATCAATTCAAAACAATCCTCCAATCATGAATCAAATCAACATACCAAATCCTCCAAGCATGCCACCGATATTGCAACACTAGGTGGCACCAATACAAACTAAAAAATCAATCACTACACCATCCAGAACACCTCAAAACGTGGTCTCCCAAGGACCTAGCACATCAACCATTCCATCTACCACACAACCCATAGTCATCACTCAAACACCTTTGCAACGACCTCAAAAAAAATCTCATCACACCATCTCACACTATTCTGAATCCTCCACCTCCATCACCAAATCCAAACATGGAAAATCAATACAACATCACACTGCAAGCAACCCAACAAGCTTATCAAAAGGAACTCCAACAATTCCAAGCTCAACAAGCCATGCAAGTTGTGCAACAAGCTGCACAACAAGCACAACAGGCTTCCCAAGCACAAGCGCAAGCACTATTACAACAACAAGTCACACAAGCTATGTAAGGGGCACAAGCCGCACAGGCTTATCAAGTTGCACAAGCCACCCAACAAGCCCAGGCTTAGGCAGAAGCTCAAGCACAAGCCTTGTTACAACAACAAGCATATCAACAAACTTTGCAACAATACCAAGCACAACAACAAGCAGCTCAACTACAAGCCCAACAACAAGCATTGTTGGCGCAACAACAACAAGACCAACGACAAGTATTGTTGGCACAACAACAACTGCAGGCATACCAACAAGTGTTGTTGGCACAACAAAACTTGCAGCAACCTCCCATGAACACGCAAACTACCCCACCACCAACTCAAGCAACAAAACCACCCCAAAACACATTCATCCCGCCACTTGATCCACAAAATGATGTGTCTGTACAAATTAAGTTGATCTCACAACAAGTGCTAGACCTACAATCAAGAAAACAACAAAAACACAAGGAAATTTGTGCCCCTATCCATTTGACAGAAGCATTGTGATGGTTCCATTCCCCCGAGGATTTGAGATACCTAAATTTGACAAATATCATGGGACTGGAAATCTTGAAGATCACATCAGGGAATTCCATGTCCACTGTATGGAAGTTGCATATGATGAGTCTTATTTAATGTGACTATTCCCTTAGAGTTTGGCTGGTCCAACAATGGAATGGTTCTCCCGCCTTCCTTCTGGAATAAAAAAGCTCCAAGAAACTATGGACTTATTCATACAAAACTATTCATTTAACATAGGCATGGATGTGAGTCTAGAAGAATTATCCGCCCTAGAACAAGCCAAGGGGGAAACATTTGCATCCTTCTTGCAATGATGACGATCCAAGGAAATAGGAGCAAGTGGGCTATGCCAAAAGAACAACAAATTAGGACTATCATCTCCAATCTTGAAGGGACCTTTTCCTTTCATTTGAAAATGCAATACATAACAACATATGACCAGTTGATCCCCAAGGCTTTGAACATCGAAAGAGTCTTTATTGCATAAGTGGGGACACCTACATATCAGGATAATCATCCATCAACTAGTTACAATGAAAAACCTCGCACATGGGCAAAGAACAAGAATGTCACTAACGATGTGTCATTGACACCAAAGTTATTATCAGTGCCCCAAGGAAAAACACACAATCATATCAACAACTACAAATCAATAACCAAAACAACAAAAAAGCCAACACATCATTACAATAACCCAACAATCAAGCATTCAAAAACCTGAATACTCAAGGGGGACCAGCCCTAAGGAACAAGTATCCCCCTAAATGAAAATACACACCGCTTGGGGAACTGATTGAATTTGTCATGCAACAACTGGTACAAGCAAATCTCATCAAAATCCCTGTTTATGAAAATTATCAAGAGCCTCAGGTTAAAGCACTGTGGTATAATGAGAAACATCTTTGCGATTTTCACAAAATAAAGGGACACACAACAACCAACTACATGCGTCTTAAAAATTTGATTCATGACCTTATTGATGACAAAACCAGAACCATTGAACAACCCACAGGGAATCAAGATCTTAAAATATACACGAATCTGATACCTGGTCACAATAAAGGAAACAATGGTAAGACAGTATAATAATGTGAACCATGTTTACGACCATGTTGTTACATCCTTAGATGAGTGGGTCACTGTTGTCAATATCAAAGGATCCAGAGCCGACTATGGAATCACCACATGTGGTGGTAGAATTACCATTCCAAGGCCATCACAACAATTTAAGGTATCCTCCACCAATCCAAAGTCAATCCCCAATGGTTATAATGTCCTGGATCAACTAAAAAAGACCCTCACCCAGATTTCTATCATGGAATTGTTAAAAATCTCACCCGCACATAGGGAAATCCTAGAAAAGGCATTGGCTACATCCACCATCTCAACAGATCTTGATGCAGGCCAATTCCAAGCTATGATCAGACATATCACCACACCGCATCTCCTAACTTCCCAACTCAACCTGTTGGATGTTGTGGTTGCGTTGCTAATATGTGGTTGTCATTGATGTCAACACTACTAGCATTATTGTATTGAAGGTTGTATATGTCAAGGATATTGAGAAAATTGTTGAAGGAAGAGTTACAGATTTGCTAGTTGCTAGTGGAATAGTGAAATTCATGAAGGTTTTTTGTTATGTACATTGAATATTAGTTGTTGTGGACTAAAGGGTTTATTTTTGTGAGTATCTAGATCATCTACCAGAATTTTCAAAGGTTCGTGTGAAGATTTAATCATGCTATGAACAGTTGTGTTCTGAAAATGTTTATGTGGTCTCTGTCAGTGTTCCTGATAATTTATATTTATGTGGATGCTTCTCTATTAGTTCTTGTTGATTTTGGATGCTTCTAGATCATTCTCTATCTTTGTTGTACACCTACGTTGATCGATGTGTTCGTGGTCGAAGATTTTTCTCATGTGTGTTCGAGTTTTCATGTTCTTGGCCAACATGGTGGTTGTAATGTGTTACGGATCCTTGAAGATCAAAATTTTAATGTTTGGCATGCTTGAGGATATTGTTTTGGGTCACATCATAATATTAGCCAATGGTGTTTGATTCACATAAAATTTATTTGTAAACTTGGGCTGACATTGTAAATATGTTTTATATTTCTGGCCGACTAAGTTGTTGATGTATTTCATGTTGTGGATATATAAGAGTGGTTGTTTGAGTGAAGTTAGTGTGTGTGAAAGAAAAGGAAATCTAGAGAAAGAGAAAGTGCACAAATATAGATCTAATCATTCAATTGCAGAACAAAGTGAAGAAAGTTGAGGGAAGTGTGAAGAAGGTTTTTTGTGCTTAACTGGAACTGTAATTAGGCTTGTGTAGAAGCTATTTTCTCAGTTCACACCTTGTGGATCTAATCCAAATTATTGTGTATTGTTGGGTAGTGAGCCCTGTTGTATTTGAGCAGTGAGGTCTAGGCAGTGTGCCTGAATGCATGTGCATTCCCATTACTATTTTTCATTATACTTTTAATAGGGTATAATATTTTTGACTAGCATCCACTGTGGTTTTTTCCCTAACAGGGTTTCCACATTAAAAAATTTGGTGTTCTCTATGTTTTTGATGTGTTGATTATCTATGGTTTATTGTTCATTCATCAGATCTGAGGTTAAGATAAGTAAAGTTTGAAAAGTTTAAATATTTTGTGACAACTGATTCACCCCCCCCTCTCAGTTGGTTGTCCTTGTTTTTCCAACACAACCATCTCATAACCGTACACTCCATCTTGAAGTCTTAGTCCATAAGAACAAATTCAAATGAGTTTTGGTGGATGGAGGTGTAGGTTTGAGTATGTGTACTCTAAAGCTAATAAAGAATCTGGGATTCTCTGAAGATGTCATTGAAAAAGGTAAGGGTATCACTATTCGAGCTTATGATGATCAAGAAAGGGTGTCTCAAGGCACTATTCAACTCCCTATTCAAGTAGGGCTAACAATTATGGAGACCACTTGCCAAGTCCTCAACCTTGAACTCCCTTACAATATCCTCCTAGGTTACCCATGGATCCATGGGATGCAAGTTGTCACATCCACCTTCCATCAATGTATAAAGTTCCCTTATTAGAACCAAGAAGTCATAGTCCATGGGGATCCTGAACCATTCTACCTATTCTCTTCCACAATTTTTATGTAGTAGTTTCTTCTGAAACATTCAAGAGAACAAAATCAACAAGACATAATCTTATGGTCCCTCTTGCCTTCTTATCAAGCTTATCCCAATCCTCATCTGACATCATTGTAGGTGACTTTGTCTCATTACCAACAACTAACCACTGATCTCTCTCTTCAAGGAGATCCTCCATTTTTAGTTTCCACATCTCATAATTAGATCCATTGAATCTTTCAATATCTAAACGAGAATTAAAACTCATTGTAACAAACTTATTTTCCAAAATCAGCAATAACACAATAGTAAAAGCTCCCACTACGGCCAAAAAACCTTCAAACTTTTAAGAGAAAGGCATCCCAAACTCTGCCCCAACCATTAGCTCTAATACCAAATGTTGAAAAAGTAGGTAATTATGTAGCTTTAAAACTTGTAAAACTATTATACTATAGATCTAATTAAGTGTTCTTTGTTACAATTTCTTTGTGGATGTTTATCTGCTTAGATTCATTTTACCATTTGTAGAAATAGACAGAAGATTGTAGAAGAATAAGACTAGAAGATAGAAGTGACATAGCATATACTGTGGAGAAACCCTTTCGGGAAAAAACTCCACCACCAGAATCAATAGTGCTTGTATTATTTAACCTTAGAACAAGATTACAATAATTCTTTATCAATCCTTGCTTGAGATGCTTCTTTTTCCTCCAACAATTCTTCTTCACAACCTGCAATAAAATCTAATCTAACTCTCTTCAACTTGCTACAATTAAATAGACAAATATTTTCCTTGTAAAATCCAAAGAGTTGACAATTAAAATAGGATAAAGATCCTCACAAATATCTACATCATAATGGTGCAAGTAGAGTTTCTTCATGAAAAGCAATGTCAAACCAATCCCTTCATCAATTTGGGTGTCCTAAATTGAAGTCCTGATTGATTGATGATTACCAAGATATCTTAGAAGCTTATCCTCAAAGTTGGTGCCCACAAATGGGCCCCACTTAACTGAGCCTTGCAAATATCTTCTCGTGCAAAGGTGTTAACTCCAAGATGCCAACTTAGGCACCCAAAGTGCGTCCAAGTCAATCTTTGTTAACTGAAACATATCTCTCCACCTTTCATGCATGATTGATCATCCCCTATTAACTAAAAGTATCAACCTGTTATCTGACATGCAACTGAAGTTATTAGCCATGTAAATCAAGTCAACTGAAGTCAACTACATGCAACTCAAAATAACTAACATGCAACTAAAGATAATTGAACCATAACTAAACTAAATTGAATTGAATTGAATTGAATTGAACTGAACTAAACTAAATTGAAATGAAATGAAACTAAACTGATAGTGCACTCCACATACGTTGTAATTATCAATCCCTATTTTGTAGGAACTTGACATGCATTACATAAGAGTTATCAATTCATCAAACAATTAACTGAAACAAGGTGTGTCCCACCTCCCATGTGTGCTTCCATGTACTCCTCTCTTCTTGGGCGTCCCCACATGTTCCTATCATTTAGGAATAATTAAAAATGTCAATTTACATGTTCATTTCATTCGAAATTAATCTCTTTCTAATCCTAGTGTTGGGGAACACTTTCCAAGGACTTAGGAAATACATGAAATATGTTTAGAATGAAATTAAATGGCATCCTATTCCCAACACTTCCAACATAGCTTCTCTAAAATTTCTTTTGATTATACGCTAGTCGATGTCATCTCTTAATTGTGGAGGAATTTAACAACTGCAATGCTTCTGCACAAATATTTAAAGCAAAACCACTGAAAAAGTAGATTTCATGGCAGGGAAAAGATCTTTAGGGAATTTGAATAATAGTGAAAATGTCAAAAAAGTGTGGAAAAGATCGAGTCAAGGTTTGAAGATTATTTACTAGTAATGGCAAAGAAAATCGGAGGAGGAGGAGTTTATGGCGAAGCTATGCAATGCCTTCCGTTGGTTGGCTAATGTAGAGAAAGGCGTGATAACTCTACAAATTCTGAAGAAGAATGTTTCTCTTTTTGAGAGTGGAGGTGATGATTGAAGATTTGAGTGATGGCTGAAGGTTGATCTCAATGGCAATGAAATTCTTGACCAAAATGGAGGAATGGTCACAATCACTTAGATCGTCTCCTCTCCAATTGTACACTGTTGATTAAAACTTTTACTTGGCCTCTTTCAAATTGGATATGCCTTCGACATAGATAAATAATAATAACAAGGTCGGTTGCTCTGAAGTTCCTTCAAATATTGCAAGGATGTTTTGTTCTTTGACAATACAAACAAGAGTCACAATTGCCTCAGGTTCCTGCCAATTGTGAGTTGTGTTTGGTTGTTTGAGAGATTTAGTTAGTAGAAGTAGAAATATATATAAGCATCATCTTGATGCAATCAGTGATAAGTGGACCATTCATGCTTAAAAGAGATGGACTGTAATGAATCAATACTCATGAAATATAAGTTAATGAATAATGTGAACATCATCTAAATATTATAATAAATATTAAGAATCTCCAATATTCATAAAATATGAATCTATAAATTTAATAAAATTTACAATAAAATCTTATCAAACATCACATAATAAAACTACGGAGTTGAATGCCATTATTTAGGATGTAGTGTGATTAGAAATAGGAATATATGTTTATAGACTTTTCATTTTATCATAGGGATCATATAACTTGAAAGTTTTAAAAAATAAATGTGCATGTAGCAATTGACATATGTTATCATAAATAATTATGCAAGTAAAGTTTATAGCTGGTGTCATGACAATTTTTTGAAAACAACTAATAGATTTGTATCAGACATGTTTGAGCACAAAAGATAGCGGTTGTCCACATAGTAGAAGTGCAATATTCTCCCCTTTTGTATCTCATTTGGTGCCTGCAAATAGTGTATTGAGATAGTTGTTAGAAAATGATTATTGTATTACATAAGAATATTGAATGAATAGAAACATGCATAAATTAAAAAATGCTTGGAAAATATTTTAGTTACCTTTTCATAAAATTTGTTTATTATTATTGAAGAGGATTGGCATTGATGATGATGTTGTTATGGTTCAACGTGAAGTGGCCTCCTACTGATAAATCATGTAACATGAAGATGATACCTGATTTATCTTCAATGTAGTCCTCATACGTAGTGTTGTATTAATCGGGCAGTAACATTTGAACAATGGATTTGTCAACAAAGTAATGTATTGTTTGTTTGTTTTCAAGTATTAGGATGGATTTTAAATAAGGGAGAAGATATAATTCACGCCATCATTACATCTAGCACAAAAAACAACTTGGTCTTCTATTGTTCCATAATTTTCAAACTTGTAGTTGCACTTTGCACAAAATGCATGGAAGGGATTTGATAATGGGTTGGCCACTTTTAAAATTTCATCTATTTGAAACACATAAAAACAGTATTGTTATGTAGGGGAAAATTTTATTGTAAATTTAGAGACGTAACAATTTTGAAATGATTACCTCAAATATTGTTTGGAGGAATCTTTTTAGCCTTTCCACTGTCCTTTTGTTATTTAGTTTGCAAATATATGTAGCCTGGCCAGTGCAAAATTTGTTGTCTGCTTCTTTTTGTCTTACAATATTTTTGAATAACATTGGTGGAAACTAGTTTTCTCGCACCTCATTTTCTATTTGCAAGAACTATTGTGTGCAACTCTCATGTAATTGTATATGTTTGTTAATGGTGAGTAAATTAGTTTTAATTTATGGATTGTAATGATTGAAAAAAGAAAGCAATAAATGTCAAGTTGTTTATTGAAACATATTTGTACTTGTGCTCTGTCCATGTCCAAAACTCCATATTTGGTTTCAATCAAATTTTATGAAGGAGTTCTTTTTGTGGAGATTACCACTGCACCAATTGTTCCAATGGGATAGCTATTTGTACTTTTAAGTAATTGCTTGATTGTCATGTCTGGTATGAACTTATATTGTTCACATAGGTGGGGTTATCACTTCAATTGTGCTTGATTCTTGCAAAATGATTATGCAATCGCAATCTCCACAATCATAATCTATTTTATGTGCAATTTAGAAATTTGATACATGTATTGATGAACCTGGAATTATTTTGTTTTCATGTTGTTTCACAAGATTCCCAATTACATTTAAAGTAATTGTCATTTCAGCTTTAGCATCTATCAAATCTGCACATAGCACTTCATGTGATTGGTTTACTTTGTCCAGGTTGGCTTTGTACACAACAATTATGTCACCTTCAAAAGTGTTTCCAAATTTTTGGGCATTCAAATCCTCAATCAATATGGAATTGGGACTTCCAATTTTGATATGTAGAGAATATAGTAGAATTGCTTTAACGTTGGAAAAATGAATCAACACACTAGAAATAGAATTATTATGTGGTGAATACCTTTTGGTTGTATGTTCCTATTTTGGTGCTTCTTGTTTGCCTATTTTCTTGTTGCAGCAAAATTTTATGGTGTTGAATTGTATTCAATGAAATTGTAGTAATTGTTAACATGATATCAGTTACAAAAATATGTTTGAGCAACTGTAAAGCTAAAAAAAAATCAATGGAAATAAAATTATGTTACTTTGTTGGTGTAAAGATGCATTAGTATATTTGCTAAAACTATCGATAGAAGGATCATGAGTTTAGATAGGTAGCATATTACAAATATTGATAGCAATGTAGTAATGGTTTGAAACACAACAAATTTTTTTATATGGTTATTGGGAATAAAAATTCAAGCAATTTTGTTGGTTAGGATGGAACTTTATAAAAGTGACAAGGTGATCAGTCCAATATGCTTCTAATTTGTAAATGGAAGATGCATTTGTATTTGATTTACACCAGACATGGTCAATCAATGGTTTGTTTATAGTGTGTGTTTGGTTTAATATGAATTCTATGTTTTTCTTTTGCATATGATTAGAGAGTAATTTTTTTTTTGGTTTCTATATTCATGTCAATATTGAAATCTCCTATAATATAAAAAATATTTTGTGTGTTTATATGTGTAAGTATTTTATCAATAGTTGTTATAACTTCTAAAATTGGAGTGTTGGGTCTTGCATAGATGTTACACACATTCAACTTGATGTTAGTTAGAGGTATTGTTATTGTAAGGGCTTCAATTTTTGTTGTTCTATGTTGTGTTGTTTTAGATATAATTAGATTTTTTAGTTAAAGTTAATATGCCATGTATATTGTATAGAACAAAGGAATTGAAATCTTGAAATATATTGTTGGTTTCAAATGGATGCATGTGTGTTTCTTGAAAACATAAGATATCAAATGCCATTATGTCATGGTCATTGAGAATGCCATTCATATGTGCACATAAGCTACGAGTGTTCAATGTGCACATCGGAATTTGTGGGATGTTATTAGGAACAATGATTTCAAATTTCCATTGCATTTGATTGAAGGCGTTGCATTTCAAGGAATTTGTTTTCTTCACTTTGAAATGTTTTACATTTAGAGGTTTGAGAAAGAATAATTATTGAATTGATTTTGTTCATGACAGTGCTATGTATGTTATTCCATGCTGTCTAATGTCAGTTGGATCAAATGGTACAACTTCTATTGTAAGTCCTTGGGATCGATGTATAGTTATTGCACATGCTAATTGTATTGGAAATTGTTTTCTAATAGTAATTATTTTTTGGGTGAGTGTTGTGTTGATGGGCCTAGAAATGCAAAGTATAGGTACCTATTTTTTACTAATGTTTTTAGTATAACAATGCGCCAATTTTCTAATTTGTCGTTGGCCAATTTTTGAATCATTAAATTTGATCCAAACTATATCAAAATCATTGTGTTTTGTATATGCTTTGAATATTCCATCTGATCCATTCACTAGATCATCTTGTGTATTGTAGTTACCAGCATATATTTCTACAAGTATATTTGGTTTCAAGCATATTTGAGTTGGTAGAGTAGTTGTATGAGTGTATGATCTTATTCCATTGTATTTATCATCATGTTCATCATTTGCATCTAATACAATGATATATCCAGGAGTGGTTGATAGAATTTTCTTATTGTGTTCGTCAAAATCCTCTCTTCTATATAAGAGAAAAGGGAATGTAAGCAATGGTGGTTAAGATAATCTAAATTGTCATTTGTCTACGAACCAACACAAGTTCTATTGAGAATTGCAATGAATTTATCATTCCTTTGTCGCATGGTAGAGATCAAAGAATAACACTTTATATTGTCTTTCCAAAAATTGTAAGGCATTAGTTTAGACAATGTTGGTTTTTTTTCAAATACAATAGAGTCAAGTATAGGTTGTGCTTGATAAAGATCACCACAAAAAAATGTATCAAGGATTGCAAATTATGTAGTTGACATTTGCATTCTATCTCATAATCGTTTATCAATTTAGCATAGAAATGTTGAACCTACTAATGAAATTGCATCTATGAGGAGGACACGTAGTTGTTGATAATGCTTTGACATTGTATCCAATGTTTCAGTATTCAATGGAATGAACTTTGATTTGTTGAAAGGTGTGTGGAACGTTGAGTGTAGTGTTACTCCACCTATATTGTATGCTACTTTTCTTGTACAAGCAGTTATTAGTCCCTTTGGCTTGTCTGAGTCATTGTCAATATAGTCACTGATGTGGAGAAGAGCTTGGTATATGGATTTTGCAATGAAAGTATTGCATATTCTAGCTTCACCTGTTAAGAATAAGTGTAGTGGAGTTTTAATATCTTTCAATTTTTTTAATACAATGTCCTTTAAAATTGCTTGTTGCTCTTTGTTTAACATTTGTCATAATTTGTAGTACTCATTGTTGTCCATAATTTGTGGATGTTGAATAATTTCAATTGTATTGTGAGTTATACTATTTAAGTTGATGTGGTTCATAGTTTGAAAATCTACTTGTATGTAATATTGTTCTTGATCTTTCTTATTTTTTGTGATGAAAGTCTCGTTGTCAGTGCTATCATCTTTAGCATTTAGCTCATGTATAGCTTTGTCGATGTCACCCCATCTAGAGTGAACATTGTAATTGAACTTTGCACGATTAAGCTGAATTATTTTTTCATGATGTATGTAAGCATTTTGACATTAATTGAAATTGTGTTTCAATGTATTCTCATGTATTGTAAAGGGAACATAGAGTAGTAATTTCTCTCTACAATTATTTTCTAAATCAATATGTTTATTGAAATTGATAAATCGTTTAACATTTGGTTTTCTCTTTGGCTCGATTCTATTGCCATTTTTATTGTATTGTGCAAAAAATTCTATAAGGCATATGCCTAAAATAGTTTGAGGATGTTTTATATAGTAGTCTATTAAAAAATTACAAATTACATTTTCTGATTCATATGGTTCTTTATTTATATGTTTTACCGATTTAAAAAAAAAAGTGTGATCATTGCCGGGCCTTGTATCAGTGAATATACATTTCATTAAGCTCTAATTGAGTGAAAGGGATAAGGGAATGTGAGTAGCTTGTTGTGAGGACATTTTTTATAAATTAAGTAAAGCATTTTTGAGTTTTCTTATCATCTTTATGGCATCAATATTGTTATGTTGACGGTCTTTATGTATTATTTTAAATGCATACATAATTGATTTGTAAACCTTTGTCATGTAAGAGATACAATACATTGCTACTGCATATGCATAAGAACAAATTGTGCATCTGTATTGTGGAATTTTCTTTGCAAAACTATTTTTCCATAGTTGCAATAGTTTTCTTTGTAATAGTAGTGTAGGTCTACATAGTGTTGATCGTATAGCCATGATATACTTGTCCTCATTGATATCCATTCCATCTAGGAACATTTGAAAAGGGGAGGATGTGTTGTATGTTCCTTTTTGCAAGTTAGAAAAGATATTGTTTGCAGTTGAAATTATATCTCCATTCTTGTCTACTAGTGGTTTGAGTATTCTAGTTTTATCCATTGGTGAGAATGGGAAATTGTATTTGCACATAGATTTTTTTGTTTTCCTACATTATTTTGTATGATGATGCTTGTGTAGTATAGCTATATCAAGTTGTAGATGTTGAGTGCTACAAGTTATGTACTTGTCTACAAAGTCTATAATATTTGGATTGTTATCTTTGCCATAGTTAGGTGCATTTTTTATCCATAGAAGAAAGTAATCATGTTCATTTCCACAATTTTGGAATTTAATTACAGAGAAATAGTCTAAGACATTTCCAAAGAAAGAATCATTTGTAAATATTAATCTTATGATTGCATTTATTCTATGTCTATAGTAACGTGCACAAGTAACTGGATCTTTTTTTATGAGACTGAATTTTTTATTTTGATTTTTTCTATAAGCTTCTTGTTGTTTTGATCTTGATTGATGTGAACTATGTGATTCTTCAAGTGTATTTGATAGAGAATCCCAATTTTGTTCAGCACTAGTAAATGTAACAAAAAAAGTAGGTGGTCCTAGTTGTCGTATCATTGCAAATACATTCTTTTTAAGTAGTTATAAATAATCAGGAGATGTTCTTATCATTTTGAAATCAATATAGCCAATATCTAATTTGAGTATCTTCTCTAGATTAGGTTTGTCTCTGACATCTTTAGCTCGTAGCTTTCTTCCTTTTAGCCGACCTTTACGAATTCTTATCCACATTGTGGACATAACTTGTTGTATGAGTATTTTAATGGTCTTGAAGAATAAGTTTGTTCTGTGGTAAGAAAATTGCCTATTTGAATGTAGTAGCTCCCATTGTGCAATTTTTTGGAATGTGATTTTTTTGACAATGTCATCATCACGTGGATTGCAAAAAACTAGTGTAGGAAAATTCATCTCTTTAGAATACTTATCTTTAAAGATTCTAATTGGAAAAATGTCTTGTGCAGGTGTTATTTCTATAATTTTGTCTTGCATTTTATGTATAGATCTAGATTCACTGAATCCATGTATTAAATATTTAGAGGGATATTGATGTTCTATGTCACTTTTTGTTGTACTTTGTTCATTTTTGTTTTCATTTTGATCATTTATTTGAAATGCTTCTCCCCAATCTTTTTTTTATTTCAACCTTTTCCATTTTGTAAAGCATTGTTTCGCTTAATTGATTCAAGGCATGCATAATAGTATTTGGTCGTACCATGCCTTTTTGGAATGTATTTGTGAACACCAAACCTGCACAAACTAACACAAGATCAACAAATATTTTCAAACATGTTAGAAAGCTTAAATCTAATGTTCCCTATGAAATTCTTGGAAGAAAAAAATGAAAACATAAAATAAAGCAAGAACAAAGCATATAATCAATTAAATTAACCAAACCTCAATCCCATAGGGGGATCAAGGCTCCTTTGATGTGGAAATAAGCCCTTTCCCAATCCCAATTGCTAAGCTTGATGATTTGAAGATGATCCAAGTGTTGGAATAATGCTAAGTAGTGAACATGAACTCAAAAATAACATGAAAATGGTGATTGCTATGAACTCAAATGACTATAATGATAATGCATGAAGTTGTGGATCCATATTTTGAAAAGGATGCCTCTATTTATAGAAGCCAAGGGTTGAAGAATGGATGAAATTGGTGAATGTGGGATAAACTAAGAGCCAATGAGAATGTGTTAGATGTCACAATTCTATGGGAGGGAGTTGGAGCACATTTTGGGAAATGTGTGAGTGGAGGATGAAGAAGAAATAAATGAAATTGGTTGAGGATTTGAAAGGTTGTAAGAGGAATTGAATAAAATTGGTTGAGATTTGAGAGGATGTAAGAGAATTTATTGAAAATGTAAGAGGATGTGATAGGTTTTTGAAAACCTTTAAAGGGAAATTGAATAAGAGGTGGTTGAGAGGAATATTCCTTGGAATATGCCTTGGTGAGAGAAAATAGATGAATTAAATAGTTAATTAAAATTATTTTCATGTGCAACCTAGTTAGTTGACCATGGGTTGATTTAACTCTTGAAGAGTTAAAAGTTGGAGGAATTAATAATGATGATTAGAAAGTTGATTTAGGATTAATTAATCAAGAATTAATTAATTGAAGTGAATTAGGAGATTGTGACATTTGATTTGATTGATTTAATCAAATGGGAGGATTAAAATGGGATTTAATTAAATGATTTGATTTAATTAAATAAGATGAAGAAGGGTGAATTAATCCAATAAATTTAATTATTTGATTAATACCTAAATTTGCTGAATTTAACTAAATAATGTTGATTATTTAATTAATTGGTTAGTTCGAAGTGATTTAGGAAGAAACAGTGTTAATTTATTAGAACCGGATGCATAGAATCAATCAGGACTTTTTGGTATCTACATTTTTCCCCTCTTTAAAGTGAGGTACCTGCTGCATCGGTTCAAAGAATAACACTGCCGAGATCAAAATTCAAAATTTTCCTAATTTTTTGGATGCCACACTGCTGCCCTAGTAGAAGAAATTATGCTGCTACATTGCCCCCTCGAGAGATCGAGCAAAAAAAATCAATTTTGGGTCGAGCTCACGATAAAAATTTAAGATCAATTCAACTCAAAGATGATTAGAAAGATCAGATGTCTAATGTAGATAGATTTGATGATGTATAGAGAGTCAGTGACCATGGGTAGCCTCATGTATATTTTGATATAACACACTAATTTGATACTTGTATAAAAATGTTAGTAGAGATATAAGAATGTGAAGAATAATATGGATATAAGTAGAAGAATAAGATGGATGAACCTTTGATTCTAAGAAGATGCAAAAGTCCAACAAGTCCATGAGTTGTCAAGATTTTATTAGATATGGTGATGAGTGATGATGATTTGCTTATTCAGGGATTGGGACACGAACGACACAACTTTCCTTATGTTTGATAAAACACATAGATATGATGCATCAAGGTATAGAAAACCAGGATGGTAGGGTATCTAGTGCGATGGACTTTGACTTGAAAAATAGATAGGAGTATTCTTATTCACACTTGACATAAGGAAACTTTTCTAAGATGCACTTTAGATATTTTAAACATCTTGGACCAAAACATAGAAAGGAAAAACCTCCCAATGTAATAGTCAACAAGGCATTTAAAACACCCTTCCTACAAACCAAGCAAAGTAAGCATGACAAAGGTTATATTACAAGAATATCCAACAAGCACAACAAACAAAAGATAATGATCAATGCCCCATTCCTATCTCTCTAAATCTTTTTAGATAGACATCCTTGAGAGGTCATTGGAATGGGTGCAATAAGATAATTCAAAAGAAAAGATCATGTAAATAAACAAGCTAATGTTCTTCATACCTCTAGCCAAGACTAAACTACGGTGAGGTCTGATGTTGATATCCATTGTAGGAAGGATGCATCCTAGGACATGATGTTATCAGATGATTTTGAGACTAACAGGATGATAGGCTATTGATACCAAGCGTTAACCAACTTGTTTACCTACTGACCTTGACGTTTGAGTTTTCACTTGTTTCTGATTGTTTTTCCAAAGGTTGAAGATGATGAACATTTATTATGAGTGGATGTTTATTGCGGGTGATCATTGAAGTGGGATGGATGATTTTTGGTTTTTGAATGTTTTTGGTATTTTTGAAAATTTTTGAGGCTATTTTTAGGATTTTTGAGATGTTTTTCAAATGTTTTTTATTTTCAAAATTTCCAAT
Organism: Sequoia sempervirens; assembly: GCA_007258455.2. Classification (NCBI taxonomy): domain Eukaryota; kingdom Viridiplantae; phylum Streptophyta; class Pinopsida; order Cupressales; family Cupressaceae; genus Sequoia; species Sequoia sempervirens. Next base: position 31,336 of record VDFB02382350.1, on the reverse strand, counting down.
GTTTTTGTGTTTTATGAGATTTTGACCAAGAACCTAACCTAAGGGCCTATCCTAGAGGCCTCAGGGGTTGATCAAAGATTATCCTTGCCTATGTTATACATGTAGAGACCACATAGTTCGACTGACACAAACTCGTTTATTGATGAGATATGAACAATTGGATTGCTAGTTTATTATGATAGACTCCTAAAGGACTGACCTAATGTGTCTCGAGGGCACATCGATGATGGCCTTGCCTACATTCAGAGCTCAAAGAAGAGCTCATGACCCGTAGTTCGACTCGATGACTCTATTTTTTTCACTTTTTCTAACTTTTTGAATTGTTTTTGAATTTTTGATATGTTTTGAATGTTTTTGGGTTTTCTGATTTTATGATGTTTTTTGGATTTTCTGATTTTTTGAATCTTTTTGGATTTTTTGATTTTAAGGAAGATTTCAAGAATATACACAAATCTGATCCAATGTAGGTATAATAACATGCCCTCAACATGATGCGATAGACTACTCTAATATAGGCAGTACAAACTAACCTTAAGAATGTGCCAAGTAGTTCTAGGAGGGAACATGATACAAACATAAGATCAAGCTATTATGCAGATGCGGATGGGTGTCAGAAGGATCAATGGAATGCGATGGATAAATGATGCAAAACAAGCTGTAGAGATCAATGGTGGATGGAAAGTGCTTTATTTACACAAGGCACCTGTTTGCCATGTTTTCACCAAGGTACTTACCCAAAGCGCCACCGAAGTGGTTTTCACTAGAGAACAATTTTTTTCTTTACTATTTTCAATCTTTTTTCTGATTTTTATTTTTTGATTTTTTTGTATTTTTTAGATTTACACCCTACAAGCTTAGGCATAATTTTTTTTTAGATGGGAGCTATTGATAAGCTCCTAAAAAGGCTCACCTTTGGGTGTACATAGTTGATATGCTCCTGATTTATAACTTGCTGTGATGATGAAGGGTCCCAACCAATTGGGTTCAAATTTTCCCTTGTTGTTTGGATTTGGTACATTTTTCTTATTCTCCTTCAATATGAGCTCTCTGACTTGAAAGGTCTGAATCTTGATCATTTTGGTAGACCTGCAAGTGGTTCAAGGCATCCATGCATCGTTCATCTAGTAGTTCTAGCTCATTCAACTGTGACACCCGATATTCTTCATCAATGATGAGATTCTGCAATGATATTCTTAAGGATGGGAGCTCCATCTCAATGGGAAGGATGGATTTTGATCCGTAGACCAGGGAGAAAGGGGTTGCACCTGTAGGTGTGTGGATACCCGTTCGGTAGGACCATAAGGCGGGGTTTAACTATAGGTGCCAGTCATGACGAGCTTCATTGATTTTTTTCTTGAGGATCTTTAGGATGGTCTTATTAGAAGCCTCAGCCTGGTCATTGCTTGGGGGTAGTATGGAGTGGAGAAGCGATGTTGGATATTGAATTTTTGGTATAGTTCTCGAATGGTTTTTGAAAGGTGTCCTGTTATCCAAGATAAGGGCTTATGGGACACGTAGCAACAAATGAGGTAGTTCAGGATGAACTTGGAAATCTTCTTCCCTATGATGTAGGTCATTGGGATGGCCTCTACCCACTTTGTAAAGTACTCTATGGTGGTGATAATGAATTTGTGTCCATTAGATGAGGCGGGAGTGATTTTGCCAATGAGATTGAACCCCCATTGTGAAAAGGGCCAAAGTGTTATAATCGGTTGGAGCTCTTGAGTTGGTGCATGAATGAGGTCCCCATGTTGACATTGCAAACATCTTTGAACATAATTTTGAGCTTCTTTCTCCATTGTAGGCTAGTAATACCCGGTCCTCAATAGTTTCTTGGCCAAGGTCATACCACTAGAATGTGAACCACAAATGCCATCATGTACCTTAGTTAAAGCAGTCAAAGCTTACTTAGGGTTAAGGATTCGCAAAAGGGTTCCTTCGATACTCCTACAATACAAGGTGTCACCTAAGATAACGAAACAAGATGACTTCTTGACAAATGTTCTTTTAAGGCTCGAGGTGATATCAACAGCGAGGACTCCTATTTTCAGGTAGGTGTATACGTCATGGTACCATGGATCACTGAGACCAACGATTTCACACACGAACTTAGAATCTGAGACCTCAAAAGATGGTACGAGAAGCTGCTTTACCAGGAATTCATGTTTATGGACATTGCGTGGGATATCCAAGAGTGATTTGATTGTTGCCATAGCGTCAATTGCTCTATTGTTTTCCCTTGGTATTTTCTCAAATGTGATGTCAATAAAGAATTCCTTGAGACTTTCCACCTATTTCTTGTTTGGGGTAAGCTTGTCATCTTTTGTTTGGTATTCATCATTGACTTGATTGATGAATAGCTATGAGTCCCCATAAACCTTTAGTACCATAATATACTATTGTACTACAATTCTAAGTCCTATGGCAAGGGCCTCGTACTCAACAATATTGTTGGTGCATGGGAAAGATAGCTTATATGACTTCGAGATGCAATCTCCTTGTGGTGTGATGAAGAAGACACCTGCTCCTGACCCATGCTAAGTATAGGACCCATCAAAATATACTTTCCAATGATCTATTGCACTTAGATTAAAGATTGACTCATCAAGGAATTCTAATACTAATGGGTTCTTTGAATATATAGGTGCCTTTGCTAGTTGATTTGCAATTACCTATCCTTTGATGGCTTTCCGTTCTACATACTCAATGTCATATTCTGTTAGGATCATGAACCATTTAGCCATTTGCTTGGTGAGCGTTGCTTTAGAAAGTAGATACTTGAGAGGATCTATCTTGGTGATGAGCTTTATTTGATGAGCCAACCTGTAGTGCTTGAATTTTTATGCAACAAACACTACTGCGAGGTAAGCCTTCTTGATGAATGTGTAATTTAGCTCATGTCCCACCATGGTTTTGTTGATATAGTAAATGGCTCTCTCTTTCCCGTTTTCATCATGTCGAGCTAAGAGAGCCCCAAGGGTTGCTGCTATTGCCAATATATACAAGATCAATGGCTTGTTCTGAATCGGTGGCATAAGGATTGGTGGTGTTAGCAAGTACTCCCTGATTTTATTGAATGCCTTATCACATTTCTCGTTCCACTTGTATGCTACTCCCTTGTGGAGTAAATAAGAATATGGGATAGCATTATCTGCTAACTGTGCTATGAATCGACGAATGGACTGGAGCCTTCCCTGTAAACCCCTTAACTGCTTCAGTGTCTATGGTGCTTCCATTTCAAGAATCACTTTGACTTTTTCCAGGTCTATCTCGATTCCCCTCATTGATACAATATACCCTAGGAAATTTCTTGATTGCACACCGAAGACATATTTCTTTGGATTGAGTTTAACCTTGTATTCTTCTAGTTTGTCAAGGATGGAGCTTAGTGCTGCTATGTGATCTCGACGCTTTCTTAATTTGGCTAATATGTCATCTACATAATCCTCTATAGATTTGTGAATCATTTCATGGAAAATTAGCGTCATAGCTCTTTGGTGTGTAGCCTCGACGTTCTTTAACCCAAATGGCATCATGTTCAAGCAGTAAGTCCCCCATGGACAAGTGAAAGCCATCTTATGTCGATCGCCTTTGGCTATCATAATCTAATTGTACCCTGAAAACTTGTCCATCAATGATAGCATTTCATCCCCTGTCATCATATCCACAATCATGTCTATATTCGGGAGAGGGAAATCATCCTTAGGGCATGCTTTGTTTAGGTTCCTGAAGCCAGTGCAAATGCAGATGCCCCTAGTGGGTATAGAAATAGGTACAAGGTTTGAAACCCATTTGGGATAATCAATTGGTCGTATGAAGCCAACATCGAGGAGTTTCTATAATTCAAGTTTGACCAGTAATGCAATTTGCGGATGCATCTTTCTCAACTTTGTTTTACTGGTTTCACCTCTGGATAGATGGCTAGGTGATGAACCACAACCTATGGATCAAGACCAGGCATATCAGTGTAGGTCCATGCAAATTTTACCTTTCTTTCTCTCATAAATGTAGCTAGAAGTTCTCGTTCTTCAGTCAAAAGTGATTCTGCATAGAAGGTTCTGTGTGGTATTTCTTCAGTTCCTAGATTGACTGGATTACATTTCTCTACTAAGACTGCTGATTTTTCCTGATGAATAGAACTAAGGGGAAGATTGAATCCCTCATCCTTTGGCACCTCAGAGAGGTTTTCACCATTGGATACGTCCTTTGTTTTTACTATTTTTAGGTCAGAAAGTGCCATAGTGTGGTTTTCACTTAAAGACCTAGATATTACTCTTCGATTTTCTATTTTTCGACTGAGGGATTCAATTATTTCCCCATAGTATGCATGTGTGTCCAACTCAATATCAAACCTTGCTTTATGATCTCCACATGGTAGAGTATTCCATAGTCCCATGAATTCTGAGAGAGCCTCATCATTTTTGAATGTGTCTAAGATTGGTGGTCTTCGTTGGTCATAATCGATGAATTGGGGGTAGACAAGTTTTAGTTCATTGGTCTGGTTACTTGGCTCAAAAGATAAGGTATTGATCATAAAGAGGGAGGAATCCTTCAATAACATGGGTAGGTCAGTGATGGGGTCCTCGTCACACACATTGGTTACATCAAAGGTATAGTTATCTAAAGGTAAACCTGTGGATATCGGTAACTAAGGAGGAGCTTTGACATTTTTAACTGGGGCACCTTTGCCACATATGGTTATTTTCGGAGGGGTACATCCAAGGCCAAGATTCTTAAGGCGCTTCTTAGCAATGATAGGTTCTAGTAGGCCATTGTCATTTTGACCAAGTTTCTTGTTCTTGTTCTAGCCCATGCCAAGCATAAACTGTAGTCCTTTGTTGTCATCATCCATGGGAAGATTAGGTACGGGCCTTTCATCTTGGTATAGCATACTCAATATATCCTTTTGTCTACCACTTCTCGGCTTAGGTCCCCTTAACTTTTGAATTTGGAGGGGTCTGCTTTGAAGGTTTGAGATGGTGTGTCAGTCAGTTGAGGCTGCCCACGAGATCTAGGAGATTGAGGTAACTCTCCTATTACAAAAGCACTCTTTTTCATTAAATAGTCTCCACACCCATTATCTTGGATAATAACTTTAATATCAGAGATGTCTAGAATGGAGGGTGTCTTTGTCTCAAAAGTGGAGGCTAGAGTGGACGGGTCTATATACAGAGATGTGGGTTCCTCATCATTCTTCGAGACTTGAGGGATCTTGTAGTACTTGGCCTCTAGGTTCTTGCAATAATGATATTTATCAAACTAAAAATCTTACTAATAAGTTGTATCTTAAAAGACAGTTGTATTCTTTAAAGATGAAAGATAGTGATTTTGTTGCAAATCATTTGAATGCTTTTAATTTGATTTTAAGTTAGTTAGCATCTATAGATGTAAAGCTAGAAGATGAAGATGAATGCATTTTGTTACTTTGTTCTTTACCAGAATCTTGGGAAAATCTAAGTGGTGCTATCAGTGGTAGTGGTGCAGATTCGAAGATGGACAATATAATTCCCACTCTCCTATCAGAGGAGATGAGGAGGAATTCTAAAACGAAAATCCAAGATGCCTTATTTGTAAAAGGTAGGCCTGAGAAAAAGGAACCTAAGGGAGACAAGGAAGGGGAGAGTATGTTCAAAGGACAGAGTAAGGTAAAGTGTTGGAATTGTGGGAAACCGGGACATGTGAAGAAGGATTGTAAGAACAAGAAAAATATTTCAGATTCTTCTACAGAGGAATCCTTGGATGACGGTAATCATGCATTGATCATTTCATGTAAAATGTTAATGATGACTCTCTGCTTGATGTTAAAGAGTGATCTTCATGAAGAAGATGGTAGTCATGATGTTATGTGTAGCTTGTACCACAGTTTAGTGGGAGTTGTTGGTAGTGGCGTGGATGCATCATTGGTAATGTTATCTTCATATGATTGGGGATATGTTTTTTCTTTGTTTAGAGTGGTTGCTATTATGTTATGGTTTACTCTTGATATGCATTTAGAGTTTGGCATGGCACTTGTTCTCTTGAGACTAGGATGTTTATATATGTTATGATGCATGTGATCTCCTTGGAGGAGATGGTTAGATCATGGATGTCATGTTTATGTTCCTGATTCATGATTGGAGCTTTGACATTGATCGTAGTAGTTCTCTTATGTATTGGGTACATTAATCATTTGCTTGATTACTTCATGATAATGCTATGTTGCATTTGGAGTTTGGCATGGATTGGTTGGTTACAGGTCCTCATGGATACTTGGAGAAATAGGCGAGGCATGGATTGGTTGGTTACAGGTCCTCATGGTAAGAGATATATGTTGGAATGGTTACTTTTAAGAAACACTTTTTCAACAATAAAGACCGAGAAGCCTACACCTTGGTTGGACGTGAGTTCAACACACTCGACGGTTTCACATGCCTCCAAAGAGGATATTTGGTTACAGAGACTTGGGAAAGGTATTGGTTTTAATTGCAAGCAAATTAAACTTGAATGTGATAGTCAAAGTGCTATTTTTTTAGCCAAAAATCCTATGTATCATGCTCATACTAAGCATGTTGATGTTTAGTATCACTTTGTGCGAGAAATTGTGGAGAGTGGGAAGTTATTAATTGAGAAAGTTGACACTCTGGTTAATGCTGCAGATTATCTTATGAAACTAGTTCCAAAAAATAAGTTCTCTTGGTTTTGAGTAAATTAATCATTTGCTTGGAGCTTCATGATCATGTAGGTTGCATTTGCAGTTGGCATGGATTGATTAGTTGGTGCAGGAAGGCCATTGGTATTGAGCCTGTACTTGATTTATAATAATGATTCTTGTTTAGAATAATTGCAATGTATAATGTCAATTGGGAGAATGTTGGGAATAGGATGCCATTTAATTGCATTCTAAACATATTTCATGTATCTCCTATGTCCTTGGAAAGTGTTCCCCAACACTAGGATTAGAAAGAGATTAATTTTGAATGAAATGAACATGTAAATTGAAATTTGTAATTATTCCTAAATGATAGGAACATGTGGGGACACCCAAGAAGAGCTCCTACAAAATAGGAGCACATGGGCACACACATGGGAGGTGGGAAACACCTTGTTTCAGTTAACTATTTGGTGAATTGATAACTCTTATGTAATGCATGCCAAGTTCCTACAAAATAGGGATTGATAATTACAATGTATGTAGAGTGGCACTATCAATTCAGTTTCAGTTCAGTTCAATTCAATTCAATTCAATTATGGTTCAGTTATCTTCAGTTGCATGTTAGTTATTTTGAGTTGCATGTAGTTGACTTCAATTGACTTGAGTTGCATGGCTAATAACTTCAGTTGCATTTTAGATAACAAGTTGATACTTTCAAGGGATGATCAATCATGCATGAAGTTTGCATGAAAGGTGGAGAGATATGTTTCAATTAACAAAGATTGACTTGGACCCACTTTGGGCGCCCAAGTTGGAATCTTGGAGTTAACACCTTTGCACGAGAAGATATTTACAAGGCTCAGTTAAGTGGAGCTCATTTGTGGGCACCAATTTTGAGGATAAGCTTCTAAGATATCTTTGTAATCATCAATCAATCAAGACTTCAGTTTGGGATGCCCAAATTGATGAAGGGCTTGGTTTGACATTGTTTTTCACAGAGAAACTCTACTTGCACTATTATGGCATAGATATTGGTGAGGATCTTTATCCTCTTGTAATTGTCAACTCTTTGGAGTTTACAAGGCAAATATTTTTCTATTTAATTGTAGTAAGTTGAAGAGAGTTAGATTAGATTTTATTGCAGGTTGTGAAGAATAATTGTTGAAGGCAAAAGAAGCATCTCAAGCAAGGATTGATAAATAATTATTGTAATCTTGTTCTAAGGTTAAATAATACAAGCACTATTGATTCTGGCGGTGGAGTTTTTTCCCCAAAAGGGTTTCTCCACGGTATATGTTGTGTCACTTCTATCTTCTGGTCTTATTCTTCTACAATCTTTTGTCTATTTCTACAAATGGTAAAATGAATCTAAGTAGATAAACATCCAGAAATAAATTGTAACAAAGAACACTTAATAAGATCTACAGTATAATAGTTTAACAAGTTTTAAAGCTACATAATTACCTCCTTTTTCGACAGGAAGCTCATCTTGTCGACGCCTCCATGAAAAAAATGTACTAGAAAGGAGTTTCCCCAAATTCAATTTTTTACCTCTTTCATCTCACAATGAGAATCAACTTATTAGGATCACATTCAAATTCAAAGTATGGCCTACTTAGATAAATAAATGACCATAAAACCCACATTTCAGAACCGAAATGGTGACAATGTTTCAATCATATTCATACAATGCACTACAAATTATTCAACTTATATTCAACTATTGCAAACCTGCATTTCTAAGAAAACCCTTTTTTTGTTGGTCTCGTCCTCTCCATAATCATTCAAGACTGCTCTATTGCTGGCTTCAATGCCTTTTCCCTTGTTTATCTCCCAAATGGCTTTGCCTTTGCCACTTGGTTTTGGAACTGTTTTCTCTGGATCTTTATATGCATTTGTACCCACCTCTACCCCTACTACTATTTAATAATCATTCAAGATTGATGGCTATGTCCTTGGGTAATCAAGTCCACTCCCATATAAATGACAAACATTTAGAGTTTGCCACATGTTAACCTTATACGCAGGTATGACAAGTGTGAAAGTTTAGTTGATGCCCACCAAGTGTTTGACCAAATGAATGAATGAGATGACTTCTCATGGAATATGATCATTTCAACTTACCAAAGACATGCACATATCCATGAAGCATTGACACTGTTTCACCAAATGCAACCAATAGGTGTTTTTCTTGAAGCTTACCTATCCTAGGATACTCAAAGTTTGTGTCAAAATAAGAGCTTTGGAACATGTTATGGACATCCATCAAAGCATATCAGAAAGTGGATTTTTGTTAGATGATGTAGTTGTAAATGCTTGGTAGATATATATGGAAAATGTGAAAACATACACAAGTTATGTGAAGTGTTTGACATAATAGCTCAAAAAAATGTGGTTTCATGGATTGTAATGATTACTGGATATGTACAAAATGGGTTTTGTGGAAAGGTGTTGGAAACTTTTAAGTAAATACAATTAGTAGGTGTAAATCCAAACTCCATGACCTTTGCCACCATTGGAAACTTTTAAGCAAATACAATTGGCAGGTGTAAAGCCAAACTCCATGACCTTTTCCACTGTTCTCCCAGCTTGTGGCAAAATGGGAGCTTTCAAAGAGGGTACAAACATCCATCAAATCATAATGGGAAGGGGATTCTGCTATTGTAGTGATAGTCTTGTGGCTAAGCCTCACTCCCGATGCAAACATGTGTTGTCACTGTAATATGAGGTGAGTTTCTAAAATAGTTTTCAACGGTTTTTTCCCAAATCACATTTAAAATGACGGTCCTTGCTATTAGAGAACATGTTACACATATCACAAACTACAAGTCCATTCAGAAGTAACAAATAAGTCTCAACTTAACCATCTCAGATAGAGAGCATCATCCTTTTATTTGATAGTGGAGTTCACATGCGAACTTAGAGGATACGATTTAAATCCATCCATGGTCAAACATGATCTCCACTTACCCAAAAGTTCATGCCTTTCTACCCATTCAACACCTTCATAGGTAATGACCAGTGTTCCTCAACACTAACATGGTCTTTGCTTTCCCTTGGCAGAGTTACATCCAAAGATTCAAAAATACTACAATAATAACTCAAGGTTTCCATGAACCTGGGAAAGAAAGGTGTAGTATTAGTATTCACTTTCTGCACCACTAGGGGAGAGGGTCCCATAGTGGAGCACCCTAACTTTTCCTTTCTCAAAATCCTATGTGGAAATTTCAAATCACTCCCAATTTTGTACAATAGTTTATTTGACAACTCACGTGCTTCTATATTTTGTTTTAGGGCCACATCATCAATATGATGCCACATCAACATGCCTTTTGTTTAAGTATCCAAAAAAGGCCCAAAAAAAAAGTGAGACTGATAGTGGTGCACTAAGTCATGTTTTATTGGTGCACTGATGTGGCATCACATGATTTGTTAGTTTGTGTATTTTATGGATAAAAAGTGTTTTGCAATTGGATATTAAGGTGCTTCACTATGGGACCCACTGATGACTACTTCTATCCCCCACTATTAGACCCCACTCCACTATGGGCCCCTCTCCCCTAGTGTTACCACATTTGGAGCCATACCTTTGAGCACCCTGAAAATTCGGTCATGATGATTACTTGTGCTTACACTCTCATCAAACATATGATGAAGTTGTAAAGGGAAGTTTACAGCTAATGCTTCCCAAGGCTGAACATCAAGCATACTGGCATAAAGATCTACTCCAAATATAGGCATAGCATGAAATTTGAAAGGAACTTGATAGGTCTCAACAAGCTTTGATAATCTCTAGCCAACCAACCACAATCCTTCACCACGACTATATTCTGCTATAGGGTCATCAACACTAGTAATCTGAATATGAGGTGGCACCACTTGATGATTACCAACAACTTTTGCACATTCAATGAGTAAACACTTTACACCCTTTGTGTTTCTCCAACACATTAACTTGGTTTTGTTCCCAAGGAGCATTTTTGGATGAACAAAACTCAGCTTGTGATTCTACTTCATCCAATCTTTCTACTTTAATGTATTGATTCTCATTAACTGGTTGTTGGCTATCTATATTAATTTTTTGTAAATTCCACTATGAATTTTTTGCAAGCATGTGATCCTCAGATGCATTTTCCATATTTTTAGGATCATTACTTTAGGCCCCAATAATGCAGTAGATAGTTGATCGAACAGGTGAGTCAAGTTCACTGGATGGTCGCCACTCTGGTGTCCTCTATCTTGGGCAATTGTTGATGCAGTCAAGGTAGGAGGACCCAATTAAGGACTATCTAGCCTTGCAACCAAAATTACTAACTCCATGATCACAACAGATATGCAATGGAAATTAATAACTAATCCATAGAAAGATATAAGATATTCATGAACACTAGACACAAGATATATCCTGGGGAAACCCTAACAAGGAAAAACCCAACCTTCAAAGCTCATTCCTCATTATATTATAATCTCAAAAAACATTACATATGCCTCTCGGGCTTAACAAATTCTAGGCCTTAGCCTAGGCATTACAAATAACTTAAATGATAACAATCTTCAACAACTCCTTCGGCTCTACTCCACACTCCTTCTGCTCGAAGATCCTTCCTAATCAAAATACTTCATCACCATGATTCATACTTCACACTATCGATCACCTTATTGATTCCCCATCTTTTGTCTCTCATAAAAAATCCTCTCTCTTCCATTTATATCATCCACGCATCATTTAACCCTTAACAAGTCAGCCCAAACACAACGACTAGTAAGATAACATGCAAACTCAAATAGGTCGGCCTCAAACAACAAACAATTTACAATGCAAACCAACCAATGCCAGACACAACAAAGTGAGGACCCAAAACAACATCCACAAACATGAAACACCTTCAAAATTTAATCCTCAAAGATCCACAACATGCTACAAACACCCAGTCGGCCAAGAACAAGAAAACATGAACTCATGGAAGAAAATCACCAATCATGAGCACAACGATCGATGTGGACCAACAACACACGATCTAGAAACATCCACGAGCATCACGAATCACCATAGAAACATCCACAACAACTCAAATTACCAGAATCACATCATCTTATTTTAGGTTCACCAACTAGAATGACTAAACAATTGTCAAAACTCAGATACCCATAACTCGATCAGATCTCCATGTGGATCTCTAAAACTTAACATGGAAACACTAGATGTACTCGACTACAAACCCTTTAATCCACAACCTTTGATCATCAACATATTGAACTGGCCATCATACTGAACTCCACTACATCATTGACAACCTTAATTTTGAATGCTTCTAGATGCCCTTGCATCAGACTCTCGGGGTTATTTGAAAAGTGAGCCTCTTCACTTTGGTCTATTATGTGTCAAATCCAATGTTGTCTCTTTGAATTGGTTTGGCGATCTGTCCACAGGTACTTGCAACTACCTCAAGGTTGACATTCTGTTCAAGTCCACCCTGCAAAACTGCCTCAAGTTCTTTGAATCGGTTCAGCGATCTGTCCATAGGTACTTGCAATTGCCTCAAGGTCGGCGTTCTATTCAAGTCCACCCTACAAACTGCCTCAAGTTCTCCTCTTTGAATTAGTTTGGCACTCTACTTGTAAGCCTTACATTGCCTCACTGGTTGACGGTCTAAGCAAGCCCACCCTGCAAGTTGCCTCAGATTCTTCATCTTGTCATGGTCAAGGTTCAGAAATCTACTTGCAAGCCTTGCACTGCCTCACTAGTCGGCGGTCTGAGCAAGCCCTCTCCGCAAGCTGCCTCAAGATCATCGTTTGTTTCTATTCCTTCATTCACATTTACTTTGCTCTGATACATAAACTTTCTCCTTAAGATCAATGCTTCACCTTCTTCCAGTTCCACTATGAAATCTAATACCTCCAAAGGTTCCCCTCCCTCTACATAAACTAATTCTATATCAACAGGCTCTTCTTCACCTGCACAAACTATCTTTGCATCCTTTACTGCTTCTCTTTCATTATCTTCTCTAGTATTAGGTTCTTGATGACACTTAATGCTTGATTCTTTCTTCCTCCAAACTTGAAAATAGGTTCCTCTTCTAGAAAATCCTCTTTCACTCCTCTGGTACCCTTCATTGTGATAAACATTACGGCTTCTGTCACCTCTCCCTCTATAGTTTGAATAATTGTCCTTGTTCTGCTCTGCATAAGGTCTTCTTTCTCTGCATCTTGCTCCCTCTTTTCCTCCAACATATGAGTTCTTCCATCTGTATAGTCTTCTAAGCATACAAGTAACATGTTTCCACTTTGCTCCATCAATCCATCCATAATTCATTTGCTTACAATCTGTCATAGGCTTTCTCCTCATTTTATCCCAACACATCTTTTTAGAATGATTCCTTAATCCACATAACTTACAAGGATATAGATCCCAACAAAATTCCTTTTCATGTCCATGCCTATTACAATGTGAATAATACATACTCTTTCTTCTCTAATTCAAACTTGCAATAACATTCTTACCTTTGTCATATCCAAGGCCTTCACTTTTGGGTCTCAAAACTGGCTCAATAGGTTATGTAATTCCTTGTTGATGCTTTCCCAATCCTTTTCCTTCATATCCCATTCTCTGCATGATTTTGAAACCAATGCCATCACCAACAAATGTAGGCTTTGTTACATTGCTATCTTCAACTTCACCTTCTGAAGAAACTTTTGCAACATCACACAAATCATTAGTATCACAAGAAACATCAAAAAATTCAAGCTTAGATCTCAAATTCTCATTCTCCTTCTGGCATGCAAGAAGTGATTGCTCCAACTGATTAACATGTTCCTTCAAGCCAAATATTTCCTTCTTCTGCAAACTGTTCTCTTTATTCAACTCTTTCAAGCTTTCCTCCAGATCTTTGTTCCTCTTTTCCACCCTTGCCAATTTCTTTTCAACATCCTCAAACATATCCAGCTCTGCTTCTAGTTCTTCATTTCTCTCCATCAATTATGAATTATACTTCTTGATTTCAGACAATTCTTCCTCCAAAGTATCCCTTTCACATATTAGGGTTTCATTTTCCTTCTTCATCCTCTTCTCAATCTTCCCCATTGAAACAAATCAGATAAACAACTAAACTCGAATGCTTACCCAAATCTTTCTTGCCTCGATCTTCCTTCTATGATGACACTTAGGGTTTCACACTTCTTTCAACACTGTCTTCCTTCCCAACAAATCCACAACCAACTAATAGATTTGCAACAAGCTCTGATACCATTTGATGCAATCAAGGTAGGAGGACCCAATTAAGGACTGTCCAACCTTGCAGCCAAAATTACTAACTCCATGATCACAACAGATATGCAATGAAAATTAATAACTAATCCATAGAAAGATATAAGATATTCATGAACACCAGACACAAGATATATCCTGGGAAAACCCTAACAAGGAGAAACCAAGCCTTCAAATCTCATTCCTCATTATATTATAATCTCAAAACACATTACATATGCCTCTCGGGCTTAACAGATTCTAGGCCACAGCCCAAGGATTGCAAATAACTTAAATGATAACAATCTTCATCAACTCCTTTGGCTCTGCTCCACACTCCTGCTAGGAGATCCTTCGGGATCAAAATACTGTCACCGTGCTTCATACTTCACACTATTGAGTGCCTTATTGATTCCCCATCTTCTGTCTCTCATAACAAATCCTCTCTCTTCCATTAATATCATCCGCGCATCATTTAACCCTTAACAAGTTGGCCCAAACACAATGGCTAGTAAGATAATGTGCAAACTCAAATAGGTCGGCCTCAAACAACAAATAATTTACAATGCGAACCAACCAATGTTGGCCACAACAAAGCAAGAACCCAAAACAACATCCACAAACATGAAACACCTTCAAAATTTAATCCTTGAAGATCCACAACACACTACAAACACCTAGTTGACCAAGAACAAGAAAACATGAACTCATGGAAGAAAATCACCAATCACGAGCACAATGATCAATGTGGACCAACAAAAAATGATCTAGAAACATCCACGAGCATCACAAATCACCACAAAAACATCCACAACAACTCAAATTACCTTAATCACATAATCTTCTTTCAGGTTCACCAACTAGAACGACTGAACAATTGTTAGAACTCAGATACCCATAACTCGATCATATCTCCATGCGGATCTCTGTAACTTAACATGGAAATACTAGATGTACTCAACTACAAACCCTTTAATTCACAACCTCTGATCATCAACATACTGAATTGGCCATCATATTAAACTCCACTGCACCACTGACAACCTTAATTTTGAATGCTTCCAGATGCCCCTACATCAATTGTAGTCTCTATAGACTAGAAACATTGAGAAACCCAAGAATGTGTTTGTGAAGTCTTTGAGGAAATTGGGCTTGTAACAATTGATTTTTAATCCTTTTAGATACTTCTTGATTCTATTCTTTAGAGATTCTTAAAAAAATTGGGGTTAGGTGCAATAAACATTCATTTTGTAACTAAAAATCTCACAAAGCATATTCATAACTCTCTTCACATATGTATATGGTGCAAAAACTTAAATGATAAAAGGGTCTTATAATCCTCAACTAGTTCATAGCAACATAGATTTCAAATTGTTTGGACATCCATTCTTGAACCAAAGCTTGCTCACTTTTTTTCGTATATTCTCTACCAAAATCTTTTCATTAGATCTAGGTTGACCCACCTAAGAATCATAAGTCCTTGCCCTTTTGTGGATATTTGGAAACTCTCAATCATCTTTTCTAATTTTGCACTATAGCCTAGCCTACTTGGAATTGGATCCATTTCTTCTTTAAGCCTTTTAGATCATAGCCTTTTTTTTAGGGGATTGACTCAAGCTTCCTACTAAATCCACCAAATATACACTATTTTCCATGAATATATTTTATTTAACATTTGGAACAAAACTTTAGCTCTTTTATTGGAGCTTTTTTTGGTATTCACTTCTCTATGCATATTAAGTCAATGATTTAATCTAGTGTTCTCTCTCCCTCTTCCCCCCTCTATCTCTCCCTCTTTTTACCCCTGTCTCTCCCTCTCTCTCTATTGAATAATGAAATTAATTAATGTCTTCGTGATTTAGAAGTTTTTTTTCAATTGTGTTTAGATAATTTGAAGCTACCACTTCTCCATTGGCCTACCAATTGACCTCATGTATTACATAAATGTATGCAAGAAAACATAGACCAAAAACTTCCCTAATTGAACTTCCACACGTCTTTCGCATACCCATTGCACACCAAGGTGCGATTGCTAGGGGAGAGGATCCAATAGTTGAGCACCCTAACTTCGTGCTTCTGATTATCCTACATGGAAATTTCAAATCTCTCACAATTTTTTACAGTAGCTTACTTGGCAAGTCCCCTACTTATAACTAAGGTTTCAGGACCACATCATCAAATATGATACCACATCAACATGCTTTTTGTCAAGGTGTCCAAAAAGGTCCAAAAAAAAAAGTGAGACCAATACTCGTGCATTCACAACATGTTTTATTGAGCGCTGACGTGGTATCATATGATTGGTTGCTTTTTAGATCAAAGGAATACATTTTGTTTAATTATGGGTAGTCATCAGCGACACTAACAACTTTGAAGTCACAACTATTGATCCAATATTGATAAAAGTATTGGACTTTATATAAACAAATACTATCACAACTATTGAAACATGCTACATACGTAGTTTAATTTTTTTTTAATGGAAAGGTACTTCCCCAAATTGAGTCCAACAATATTTAGCCGATAGGCTATATATGGTGTGAGGTTTCAGCCTGAAACCTGTCTCACGCCAGTAAACAAGTCTTGATTGCTGTTAAACTGTGAATAGTTTTCCGATTTCTGATTTTCGTTGATGAAATCCGATCTCCTCCAATACGTGCGTCATGCGTGAAAATAGATATAACTCGCACCCACCTGCAAGATAGTATACTCTTTCAGAGATCATTCAATGGTTGACCACAACGTGTCGAGGTTAGGTAAATCATGAATCCGATTTGATTTCCATCATCAAACAGAATCGTATGTTTTTGGGGCTCCATACAGTTAAATAAATCATGAATCAGATTTGATTTTCATCATCAAACAGAGTCGTATGTTTTTTGGGCTCCATACAGTTGTCCACTGTAACTTGCCGACTTTGCCACTACCTAAACATTCAAATCAATTTCTTCTATGGCATCGAAGGGGCTCACCTTTTTGAAGCCCAAGGCTCTGCAAAATTTTGTGGGCACAGTTGACTCCGTTGTGAATGAGCAACTGAGGTGTTACTGGGTTGGAAACCACCAAGTGACTCCATTGTGAATGAGCATCTGAGGTGTTACTGGGTTGGAAACCAACAAGTGAGAAGGACTTTCCTCTCGCTAAGCATTGCTTGTTTTCCGTGTCTTGCGCTCTCTTTCTTAGCATTGACAAAGGATAGCAGCAGGACGAAATTTATGCTCATTTTCTCAACCTAATCAACGAAATGATGAAGATTCCTCTAGATTTTTTTGGAACTCTCTACTGAAAAGCCATGGTTGGCAGCAATCACATCCACCTCATACTTCAGATATTGATTGAGAAGAGAAGAAAGGATTTGGAAAGCAGTTCAACTTCATCAAAACATGATCTTTTATCGTTCTTGCTTTGCAATGCAGATGAACGTGGGAATATAATGGCGGATGCCGACATAAAGGATAACATCATGATGCTTTTAATAGCCGCGTATGACACCAGCGTGATAACTGTGACACTGCTACTCAAATATCTAGCTCTCAATGCACACTGCTACCGTGAAGTCCTTTGAGGTATAATGTTAAGAATTTCCTTAGTTTATATTTGTTTTTATCATTCTTCCTAATAATGTTATTCACATGTGAAGAAATGGTACAGAGCAAGTGGGCATTACCAAAGCAAAGGAAGAAAAGCAGATGCAATGGAAAGACCTTCAGAAAATGAAATATACGTGGAGCGCCACTCAAGAGACGCACAGACTTTGTCCTCCTGTGGAAGCAACGTGGCACAACACCATCGTAGATATCTCCTACGATGGTTTTAATGTCCCCAAAGGATGGAAGGTATACGCTTCCCAAGCTTCCAAAATCTGAGTGAAACTTTGCCTACATCTTAATTTGTCGTTAGCATTTATTTGATCAAAAGATGAAGATACCCTACCAATCGAGAAGGTTTTAATCAAAAAAGGAAGAAACCCATTAAGCAAAACGTGTAGGCTTCCAATACCCACATCGAGATTGAGAGTATGATTGATGAGTCTTCACTGTCTAATGATTCTAGGGTTTCAACACATCAATTTTTTACCCTGTGCTTGCCCCCGCCATGGCCAAAAAAGTGTTGCACTTCACCATTTCAGACAAAACTAGCAGCTACAACTAACACATGCTACTCTTGGAAACGAAAAAATAGTTTCTCTTTGCACTGGAGCCCAGCAGTAAGATGCCTTCAATTAACCTCAATTTTGTTTTACATTTCATTGTCATTTTGAATTCAATTTCTACAGCAACACATGATCTGATGGGAATTTCTATTCATCTCTTTCTGATGCATGATCATCACAGATTACCGTATGCCCAGAATGATAGGCTATGACTTACTCAAGCAAATCCAGGTATTATTTTGTTGTATTAATTTTGTTCTACCCTTCCAGGATTCCACTAGAATGTTGTATTAATTTTGTTCTATCCTTGGGATTCGACTAAAATTAATGTTATTTTTAAATATTTAGGAATCCTCAACACTGAAGGAGATTGCATATTTGCTTTTCACTTTGACATAAAATCAAATCTATTTATTTTAAAGAAATAGAGTAGCAGTCGTAGGGAGACTGGTTTTGGTTCCTCCCATTTTAAATAAATTTATTCTTTGGAAGGGTTCGTAAAAAAATATCTTGCAAATTCTATCCATTTTTTCTCATCTACACTGTTAAGAGTACGACAAAGTTTGTGTGGAATCTTGAGGG
Source organism: Sequoia sempervirens (assembly GCA_007258455.2). Classification (NCBI taxonomy): domain Eukaryota; kingdom Viridiplantae; phylum Streptophyta; class Pinopsida; order Cupressales; family Cupressaceae; genus Sequoia; species Sequoia sempervirens. Next base: position 12,727 of record VDFB02382350.1, on the reverse strand, counting down.
AAGTCACTTGCCATGGTTTCAATGGACGTCGTCAGGTGAATAAAATCTGGTCACCGACCATTCTTCAATTTCAATTTATATTTGATTTTGAAAAGTCCCAAAACAAAAACGTAATACCCAGAATTAATCCATAACTTGTTTTCTTGTATTGGTTGTTGTTGTAGCAATAGCATCTACTGTCTTGGAATTTCTGGCCCAAACGAGTGGGGTATTTAGATCAACACTCCTTGGCAAGGGTGAGTATGTAGCTCTGAGTTTTTTATGGAAATCTTTTTAGCTGTATGGTTTTGAAATTAGTTTTGTGGGTAGATGATTTTGTGTTAGATCTATGTATTCCAGAGAAAACGGGCAATTTGAAGAGACACCCATGTGAGGAATTGCAATACAAATTATGAATTGAAGATAGGTTTGCGCGGAAGTTTGATGGGCTTCACTTTATTGAAACTCTCATAATTGCTCACAAAGAGGGTTTCTAAGGTTTCAACATAATCTTGTTTTGTTTTTGATTTCATGGGGGTTGTTCTTATGGGATTTGGATTCGGCTTTGGTAGGTTGTCTAGATGGGAAAGTTAAGACTAAATTTTTATCTCCAATTTAATATTTGTGGGAGTAATATTGCTACCATTCTTAATTCTTTGGTTTGTTGATTTTTTAAAAAGAACAATGGATGAAGGGTTTGTATTTGGGGATCAAAATTTTGAGTATGTATTTGTACTGCTAGAGAGGTTGGGCAAGGTAATGACAATAGTTGTAATGTAATCTTTAAGATTTATGAAAAATATTTGCATTGCGTTATGACACATTTGTATGTGTTTGGGGTGTTAGTTTAATGTATGGTTCTATTATTATTGGATTAGATCTCCATTAATGAATGTATTATTCTATTTTCATGTGTTTTTTAAGATTGACCTTCATTAATGGAGTTTTAATGCACCAAGTAGTGTAAAATTGTAGACCCCACTCTAGCTGTATAACAAGGTAAAAGCCAGTGACTATGCCAACATTTTGGTTGAATGTCACTGTGCGTGGAATCATGTCAAGAGGGTTACTTCTTTGTATCTCTTTTCATGTCTTAACATATGAATTGGTTCAGTTTTATATGGTTTTTTGTTTATCACCTATACATTTTGTAGTTCAATTTAATTGGTTGTAGAAAGTACTTTCCTAATAAGTAAGAGTTGTCTAATAAAACCCTTCAAATATTTTGACCCCTTGAATTAGAGGTTGGTTCAAAGTTCTTTGATAGACAGAAGATAATTCTACATCGAACATAATATCAAGTTTTGTTGTTCACAAGCAAACTTCCTCTTGGGTGTTATTTGGTGATTTGGGACATCATGGGAGAGAACATGCAACTCCTAACCTTGATACTAAAGATGATTAGATCATGGTTAATCATAAGGCTTCCTTATATATATGATAAGGATGCCCATATTCTCTAGAGCTAAAGTGTTTTTTAAAGCCAACAATGGTTGGTGATAGTTATCTATTTCTGATTGAATTTACTCTAGTTTAATTATGATCAATTCTACATAATGATGGAGTATTTTTTATTAAATGTTTGTTAATTTATAAAAAGAAAAAAATGCAATATTGATATGTTGAATTAAAATTTTGTGTTCATTTAATTATTAATGGATTAGTGAATTGTGTTTTGATTTGGTACTCCCTAGTTTAGAATTGTTATTAGATGGTCTGTAACTATTATAAAAGTGTAACTTCCACTGTTCTTATTAGTGAAACGCATGCTAGTGCTGCTTATATTTATTAGATTTTTTTTTCTTCTAAGAATGGAAAGTGTGACATAAACTGCTAACTTTTTTGGATTACTCATCTCTTCAATGCTAACAATTGGACAAACAAAACATTAAATGAAAATAAAAATATACTTCCATCTTGAATGTAATTGATCAAGTAGGCATATCATATTCTCTGTGCTTCTAATTATTTTATTAGTCATTTAAACATCCTTGGTCTAGAAAACAAGAGCTGTTGCACTCTTAAATATAATTCAACATTTCAATGCAATCCAAATTGGAAAGCAACACATTCAAAGTCTGTATAGTATGACCCTTTCCCATTTCAGAACAAAGAGCTAAAAATCATTTATATACCAATACTACAACATTGATTACTGTACTCCAACACGATATGTTTTGAAAAGACCTACCTTAAACATATAACGAGCCTTAAGCTTCAATAGCTAACCTCTAACTATTTATTTCATATAGTTGCAGATAGATTCAGACCTCAAAATACAAAATTGGCTGATCTTCCCAAGATAAATTGTATGTTGCCATAACTAGTAGCTTATAGATTACAGACACTACATAGATAACAACCACAATAGTCCATATGTATTCTACCAATGAGGACCATGTCCCCATGGAGGTGGTGACCCTCCAGGACCTAGAGGTCCATAAGGTGGAGGAGGTTCGTATGGAGGCCATGGGGGTGGTGGTCCCCTTGGGGGGACTGGGGGTAGAGGTGGTCTTGGAGGGGGGAAATAAGGCATGCATGCAGGTGGTGGTCACCCTGGAGATGGTGGCGGTACTCTTGGAGGAGGAAAATAAGGTCCTCCTGAAGGCCCAGGCAGAGGAGGTGGTCCTGGAGGAGGAGGATAACCTACTCTTGGAGGTGGTGGTCCTCCTAGATACATTTTAACACTCTTCTTTCTCTCTTTTCTTCTTCTTCAATCTATCAACATTCAACAAGTAAAATATGCAAGTCTTGGGTCTAAAGTTTGTAGGCCATACTCAAGGGCTTGATTTGGGACATCATGTGAGAGAACATGCAACTCCTAACATTGATATTGAAGATGATTAGATTATGGTTAATCATAATAATGGAAGTGATACACTAGCAAGCTTTCTTATTTTTTTCATCTTATTAAAGTTCATGATTCACATTTTATGCCTTTCGCTTTCAAAGCCTAGGGGCTTATGTCTGTAGACCATACTCAAGGGCTTATTGTATGGTGCAAAGACTCGGCTACTGCAATTCATGATGAACTCAATAATGGATTGAATTGTGACAATGTATTTAAAACTCTATTGAATGATAATTTTTGTACACTATTAGTTGTTGAGTACCCTCTCATTTTTTATTGTAAGGTTGGTCAAGTACATTCATGTCTATCAAATTTGTTGGTAGATATCCAAAATTGTGTAGGTTATTCACGTGCTTTGAGAACTCAAATATCCTTTCATATTGGATTCCCACTTCATGGAATTTTGGTTCCAGCTAATCTCAAATCCTCTAATATAATATATTTCCATCTTAGTAGCTGTGATTTATAAATTTTCTTGTCATTTTACATGTTTCAGATCTGCGAAATTCTAGAGGAAAGCATTTTTGTGAAACCATTTTCTTGACTTTTTGTTAGAGTACGAAGCCTAAGGCTTGGACTCATTCTTGCATATCACACAAATAAGTCTCTCTTAATCACAAGAAAATCAACCACCCAAAGTCTTCTTTATTATATGGATTCCTCAAAACAACAATGAATTTGAGTTGATTCATGAAAAAGAGAACAATAAGTGACATAGTTATATCCAATCTTCTTTGTTTGCTTCTTTACATCTCCATTTTCTTTTAGGATGCTTATAATAACTAGGAGTTAAGAGACTTTCTTAATGTCTGTAATTGATATAAAGAGTTTAGTGGAACTATTGTATATTAGGAGCACTAAAAACAAAGGGTCCTTCTACCTCCAAGCAGAAAGGAAAAAAAGTGAATATTGTTTCTAATGTCTTCTATTCTTCTCTCCTACAAGTCAAGATTCATCACTGGTAGTCCCAGATGGCAGTGGCTAAGGAGAGGGAAACATTTTGTTCTTATATTTTTCTATCGGCGTAACCCTTGCACCCCTTCTGGTGCAAGTGCTAGTTTAGTTAGCACTTCCTAGGTTCATTTCCTAACTTTGTTTTGAACGTTTTTGCTTTTGAACTATGATTCCTACTTTGTACTTTTACTAATTGGTGCCTTGTAAGTGATTTACTACTAACTAATGACTTGTTGGTGTGTTTCCAACCAAGGTTCATGGGAAATATTCTAATTATGATTTTGTAGTGTGTTTTTATTTAATATTTAATTTTTTTAATGTTATTATCAACTTTTTTGCTAGATTGCCAATGTTTGCATTTTATCCTAACAATGTTTTTGCAAGTTGATGCTTGTGCTTTATATCATGACATTTTTGTTTTATCTTTGGATTTTTTTCCAAATTTGTAATGCTTTTATGCTCTGTAACTATGTATTATGTAGTCCAATTTTTGCACTTTGTGTCATATCATTTCTATTTTATCTTCAATATTTATACCAAATTAGTAGCATTTAAGTGTTTTTTAACTATCTATTTTGTAGGTAGACACTTGCATTGAATCAATAAAATTCATGTTTAATATTTAACATCTCTATTTTTGTTTTAGTGTTTTTTTCCTTGTATTTGTGATGGTTAGAATTGAATCAAGCACCACATGAATGAGTTAGACTTTGGACAACACATGTGATGGATACTTTCTAGGTGACACTTGATAAGTCTCTCCTACTCTTATGGAAAAATCTAGTCAAGTGGGGGTTGGACTAAGGGGTTATTCACTTCATGTGAAATTATAACACTAGGGAGGAAATAGAGTTGTTGTGGTCTATGTGGTTGTCTTAATGGGTTTGAATGGGATAATTATGGAGGGTTTGGTTATTAGTTTTAATGTTTATTTGATATAATTGAGTCATCGACTCTTGTAACAAGTTAATATTGGTGTTTTTGGTTTATTAGATGATGTTTACTTCATTTCTATCTTCTATGTGAAAATAATTTATGATTTGGCCTTGCACTTGGTAGATCCTAGTTATGTTAATTCAAATCTAGTTTTGTGTATTTTCTTGATGAATTAGCCTCGATATTTTAGTTTGTTATTGGGATTGTTCTTTAATTAGAGTTACGTGAATAGGAAAATTCTCCCTAATCTCATTTAGTGTTGCTTCTATTCAATCTTCTTTTATTCAAGGACACATATGACACAAGAGCTGAGTGAGGAGGAAAATAGATTAAAGAGAGCTCGACAAGTGTGTTTTGTTTGAAAGTTTGTTGAGTGCCTCTTAGAAGAATACATGGATTTCTCTTTTTTTGTGTTTTTATTTTATAAAGTTTTAATAAGGTTAAATTCATGCAAAAATAAACTGTTCTATATTTCTTAAAAATAAAGAACTATATTTGTAGTTTTTAAAATAAACTACATGATTTAATGCAATTTTATTTTTTGATTTTGGTGAGTGTTGAAATATCTCATTTTAAAATTTTAAATTTGAAAGTAAAGATTTGTTCAAAGAGTAGCCTATGTTTGGATCAAGGGTTTAATTTCACACACCTTGTGTTGTGATCAAGAGATTTTTCAAGAAACTTAGAAAATAAAATCTACTTTGTCTAAAAGAAATAAAATCAATCTATTCTAAATAAAATAAATATTCCTACTATAACCAAGAAATGGAAACACAAAGTTATTGTTCTTAGACGGTTTTGAATTTTCTAATTGCTAAATGAAATGTTTTGAAAATAAATAAACTTGAAATAACAAGAATCTTCATAGAATATTCTAGTGGTGACTTGTGTCCTCAAATAACCCAAATTATTTTGGATCAACCTCTATAATAATTATAACCTTCTCTTGATAACAATTGGAAAAGTGAAGCTTTGGATTTAGGAATTGGAAATTACTTGAAAGATATAAGAAGCTTTCAAGCTTCAATAGATAAAGAGAAAAGGCTCAAAAAGTCCTATACTAAGAATACAAATTTTGTAAGTAGAGGTTGCAATGTAAAAGGATTAATTTTATAAGGGGACTCACTATCCTTGTGTTAGAATTAATGAAATAGGTAATGCAAAGCTTCTAACAAGAATCTTGAAAATATGCAAAAAAAAATTGCCTCCTTGGATGCCAAAGGCAAGGGGAATATTTGAAGTTTTGAAGTTTCTCATTCATGGGAAAGTGTTGGGATATATGAATGATGCGATAATTAAGAGTTAAGGGGATAACAAAATAATGTTTGGGGAGAGTTGACTCAGTTAAAACTTGAATGAACTCACTCACAAGAAAAAATAGTGGAAAACTGATGAAAAAAAGTAGTTATGTGTCTACCAAATATGATAGGGTCACCCATTTCCAGGGAAACTATTGCCTCCTTTTCTAGGGTAGGTCACTTAGATAACCTTGCAACTTAAGATAGATTACCTAGGTGGATATATAGTCTCCCAAGAAAACATTTATTTGAAGGTTTGCAAAAGGGTTTTGGTGTTGTGCAAGTAATAGAAACTTAGTTTCGAGGCTTTAAATAAAATGGATAAGAGGATAGGAGAAGCAATGACACTATCAATAAGTTGGAAATGCTAAGAGGATGTGTAACTCACACCATATAATATTAGAATTAGGAAGATCTAGGAGATAAGAGATCAAGCACACAGAGAAATATGTGAAAACAATAATGATTATTGATTATTGAATGAATACAATGAAGGATTGAATATCCTTATGTAGACACAAATGAACTCAACATCAGATCCCTTAATGGTGGAGTTCAACTCAACATGTAATGGAGTTCTGACTGAGAGAGGAGCGATATAACATAATGCATGAATCAGTTAAGTCACTTAATTGATTGAAATGCATGATTAATGCAATAACACTCACAATCAGAACTAGATGATCTTTTCCTAAGTTTGCATTAAGCACTAGAGTAAATTAAGGATGATTAATTTACTCCAACACCCCCCTTGAATGAAAACTGAGGAGAAGTAAAAACTAATGAAGGAAAATAATGCAATGATAGGTGCAGAATGGGTCCTGACATAAGGCCAGATGAGGTACCCATGCACAATGCAAAACTCTTAGAAACAGAGAAAGATAGAAAACCCAATGGAAAAAAAACCATCCTCCAAAAAGAGAGAAAGCAAAAAAAAAATGTACAAGTGAAAGAAGGAGGACTCAAGACCCCCCAAGAACTACTTCTATCACAAAATTACAAGAGATATTCCCCCCATAGGAGAGAAAGAGAGAGACTTGGAAGCCCCCCATAAGATATGTTGTAGTGTGCATAGATGCTCAATGAAGTATGCCGAAGAGAATCCATGAACATTGAACCGAATGTCTCCTTTTAGGAAGAAGGCGAACTATAGAAGTGTACAAATAATCTTCCCATTCTTGATATGAACATACAAAAAGAAGTATAAAGGTCTCTGGATTATGCACAAGATCCAAAGATGTAGATGATGCCCATAATGCATTCGTAGAATGCTCAGTGATCTCCAAGCCAAAGCTGATGTGTGATGAAGACTCAAGAACATGGACCACAGGGATCATAGATGTATGGTGATAAATGGAACCATAAGAATATGATATTGTCACTATAGTAGCTGAAGTAGACAAGGCATGAGCAAGAATATCGGAAGAAGACAAGGTTGATGCAACTTCAATGAAGCTGGCATTGAAAAGAAGATGAATGTCCTCAATAGTTTCATCCAAATCAACAAGACGTGATTCTACAAAAATACATGAAATGTTGAGTAGATATACATCCCAAAGTGGCGGATCTGGAAAGACGATAGTAGTAGGTTGTTCTACAATCTTACAAAGCAGTGAAAAGATAGTGTGAGAGAAATGAGGACAAAATTCATCCCTATGTCAAGTGCTCCAATAATATGTACACTTGACTATGCAACATGTAGACATGGTCTTTATGATGTGCAAAGATCAAATGTAAAAATCCCCCCCAAAACTGTTGAAAGAAAGACCCCCCAGATTTTGGCACTTTATAACTTAGTGCATTTTACAAAATAAATTTGACCAATGCATGGAGAATGAAAAACCATTCACTTTTGCAAAAAACGGTACTCAATTTTGAGCTACTGAGCAAAAGTTATTAAACAGTTAATTTCCTGCAAAAATGGCTTAATTTAATTAACTGCACTTGAAAAGCAAAAAATAAACCTTTAGGAGAGGTGAATATTCCCTTCCAACCACTTGTTGGAATCGGGGTGAAAAGAAGAATAGAAAGGGTTTGATTGTGAGGGGGAATTGGCCTCTGGCCAATCCAGGCCTCACCCTTTGTCTTCGGCCGGCGAATACAATGTGTAACTTTATATGTTGACAATTAAATGCTAACTTTATATGTCAACTTTATATGTTACAAATGATTAGTGACTTTAAAAGTCACATAACATATCTCCAATACAATTGTGCCCCAAATATTAAATACCCAAATTTACAATAAATGGCAAATGATTGAAACTATACAACAAATGTCATATGAAGGGAGAAATTGACTGAGTCAATGGGACAGAGGCGTGTTGGAGTGGATGTCGATGGACGAGTCATTCTTTAGCTCTGCCTTCACACACTGAGCATCCTGCAACAAGTGATCCAAATCACATGGGAATGTTCAAACTGTTGGGTTATCTGAAGCCCAAATTAGCATGTTGCCTTAATAATTCAAAATAGTTTCTTACTTTGTAATTACTTCTATTGGCATGTATTGGCCAATTTAGAAGTTGTCTATTTCGAATGGATTTTTCCATTTTAATTAGATTGGAGATTGATTTATAAATACAACTACTGGTTGGTTATGTAATTAATCAGAACTTGATAATAAATGAGATAATCCCTGAGTGTGGACATAGCCATCAAATTGATGGTGAACCATGATAAATTTGTGTTCTAGTTTTTGTGATTGTTTTAATCTTTTATTTCTACAATTTCTTTTTCACTTTATTCTGCAAATTATATTCAACAATTGGTATCAGAGCAGGTTGGAGAAATTTGGTGTAGAAAATTGTAAAGAACTTATGTAGCCATGGAAGATGCAGACAAGTGGAAAATCGAAAAGTTTCCAGGGCAAAATTTCAGCCTATGGAAAGTGCAGATGGAATCCCTTCTCATCAAGCAAGATCTTTCGAATGCATTGGTTGGCAAAGCCAAAGGGAAAGGATCTCTATCAGATGAAGAATGGGAGAAGCTGGACAAAAAAGCAAGAGCTACAATCTTCCTATCGCTCTCTAGCAATGTTTTATTTAATGTCTCTGCAGAGAAGACAACACAGGAGTTGTGGGATAAATTGTCTTCAATGTATGAAATGGCATCTGCTTCCAATAAGGTATTTGTTATGAAGAAATTGTATAATTTAAAAATGCGAGAAGGAGGGATTATGTCCAATCATTTGAACGAATTTAATACATCAGTTACCCAGCTGATTTTTGTAGGCATTAATTTGGATGATGAGATCAAAACTATTTTATTATTGTGCTCTTTACCAAATAGCTGGGAAGGTGTTGTGATATAAAGGAGCATACTTAAGTACGCCAAAGCAAGCCGAAAATTCCCATGATGTTGTGCCAATTTCTACTGGGCGAAGATGATGAAGAAAAATCAGTGAACCCTCATCTGCAGGCATTAACTGTAAGGTTGGGAATTAGGAGGTAGAAGCAAAGGTAAAATGAGGGCAAATATAGTCAATCGGCGATGATCAAAAATCTAGACTGTACCAAGAGGAAAATAGGTGTTTGTTGGTTTGTGGCAAACGCCACACGTTAAAAATTGCTGAAATTAGGTTAGCCGCACAGATTAAAGTCAGGCGAACGAAGCTGACAGGCTGAAAAGATGATGAAAGTTTTAATCTGGCCGAGACATGACCGGCAGCATTTCCCCGGTGAAGTTGATCTTCCACAGTTACTTCATGCGCAAGCGGCAACTTCAAAGAAGGCTGTTTCTTTAGTTAGTTTTCTTGGCATAACAAAGAGTGTTCTGTTGGTGTAAGGGTGATCTAGTCGCGAAATCTTTAAAAAGTTTGCACAATGGATCGAAGGATGTCAGATATGTTCCTTTGTTGAAAAGAAATTTAATTTCTGTCAGTCAATTAATTGCTTCTAGGTGTGATGTTAAATTCTCTTTAGAAAATTGGCAAGTAACAAAGGGGGTTTTAGTGCTTACAAAGGGAAAGAAGTTGGGTAATCTTTATATTTTAAAATTGCCGCTTAGCGAAGGAGCAATGATAGTTTTGACAACAATCAAAAATTTCAGTAACAAGAGGCTCAAATATGCGAGCAAGAAAGGTTTGAATGCTCAACGATCGCCTTTCCCGCTTCGGTAAATCGATGATTTGGCAGCTTTGCTAACATTGTCTTTACTGAAACAAAGTCAGCCTAAAATTCTCTGCAGAACATGACAGAAAATCATCTTTGGCACTGCATCTCGCATTTTGGTCCTACTGAGGTAATTTCATTTGGTGGTGCCAATTACTTTGTTACTTTCTTGGATGATTTCACTAGAAAAATTTGGATTTACATGCTCAATAAAAAATCAGAAGTTTTTTCAAAATTTAAAAATTTCAAGGCTCTTGTTGAAAATCAAATAGGGCATAAAATTAAATGTCTGAAAAATGACAATGGAAGAGAGTTTTGTTCCTCAGAGTTTGATAATTTCTGTGCGGACCAGGATATTCGTAGAATCAAGGTGGTCCCATTCACCCCTCAAGAAAATAAAGCAGCTGAGCGGTTGAATCAGACAATTTTAGAGAGAGCTCGTTGTTGCTCTCCAATGCCGGGTTGGGAAAACAGTTTTGGGCAGAGGCGTGCAACACTACAGTATATTTGATTAACCATACCCCATCATCTCATTTGGATTTTGATATTCCTGAGGAGAGATGGCTTGGGAAGAGAATCTCATATCATCATTTACGGGTGTTTGGCTGTGAAGCGTTCGTGCATATTCCAAAAGAACAACGAATGAAGCTTGATTTCAAATCTAACAGGTGCATTTTTCTAGGCTATGGAGAAGATCAATTTGGTTTTAGGTTGTGGGATCCCGTTGCCAGAAAGATTGTGCGCAGTCGGGATGTTGTCTTCAATGAGAAAAAAATTTCTAGGTTTGCAGCCTCTGGATAAATCTTCTAATGAATATTTTGATGTTGATTTCTTTGACAATGGTCGTGTCAAGAACACTTCAGTTACTTTCTCCCAGCCGTTAGTCATTTCTTCAAATTCTCTGCCTTCAAATGTTGCTATGTCATCCTCTATTGGTGCTATATCCACTTCTGTTGTTAGCACACAACCTATACTACGCAGTTCGCAGCCTAGTATATTTAATTTGCTGCCTACAATAGTCACCACGCAGCCCATTTCAAGTGATGAGCAGCCTGTCACAAGTGAGGCGCACCATTCATTTCATTCGCACCCTCCTTCACTTGGCTCGAAGCCTCTAATTCATCATACACTGCCCTCCTTGGTTATTTCGCAGCCCATCCAAGGTCATACAAAGTCAAATAGAAGTGAGACTCAGCCCCAAATAAATTCTACGTTGCCCCTAGTAATTCAAACGCAACCTTTATTCTCTAAATCGTTGCTTTCACATATTAATTCGCAGCCTCTCCTCCATAATTCGCTGCCCTTGGTTCATTCACAGCCTTTAATAAATAATACGCTGCCTCCTGCAGCAAGTTCGCTGCCTTGCTTAGCCAATACGCTGCCTTCAAAAAGTACGCAACCACTATTAAATGCTTCGCTGCCTCCTTGTGATCAATCACCTCCTTCACTTCCAACGCAGCCTTTAGATACATCTTTACAGAATTTCAATGACAGGTATTTAAATTCACAGCCACTAAATGTAGACACAAATCCATCGCTACCTGTCAACACCCCAACACAGCCTCTGTTTTCTCAAGTGGGAGTTGGTAATACAAAGAGTTCTGTAAGTGTATAGGGGCGGAAATTTAGAAGAACTAATGAACATGGGAGTGAACAAATTTTAGAAAAATAGGGTACTGTTGGAAATTTACAAAATATTGGGGAAAATATACAGACACAGGGTGTTTTGCAATCAGACAGTGGTTCTCAATTAAGAAGATCAACCCAGAAGAGGAAACTACCTCAGAAATTTGATGATTATGAATTGTTGCTTTGTGGTGAGGCAGAGCCAGTGACCTTTAAACAAGCCCACAAAGATGCAAATTCAGTCAAATGGATGGAGGCTATGAATGAAGAAATGGAGTCTTTGCATGCTAATGAGACTTGGGATTTGGTTTCTCTTCCACCAAATCAGAAACCTTTGAAAAATAAATGGGTGTATCGTGTGAAAGAGGAAGAGGGAGGTCATCAACGTTACAGGGCCAGACTAGTTGTCAAGGGTTTTGCTCAGGAAAAAGGAATTGATTTCAATGAAATATTTTCACCAGTTGTGGGAATGACCACTATTCGAGCAGTGTTAGGTTTGGCAGCCATTTGAGATCTTGAACTTGAGCAATTAGATGTCAAAGCTACCTTTCTTCATGGTGATGTTGAGGAGGAATTGTACATGGAGCAACTTGAAGGTTTTGCAAAACTGGGTCAAGAGCATTTATATTGCAGATTGAAACGGAGTTTGTATGGGCTCAAGCAAGCCCCCAGGCAGTGGTATCTAAAATTTGACAGCTTCATGACTCAACAACAATTTATTCGTTGTGATTCAGACCCGTGTGTTTATTACAAGAAGCTTCCAAATGGTGAGTTTGTCATTTTATTACTTTATGTTGATGATATGTTGGTTGCTGGCAATAGTGTGAGGATAGTTTGTGAGTTATAACAACATTTATCTCAACGATTTTCCATGAAGGATTTAGGGGCAGCAAAGAGGATTCTTGGGATGAATATAATCAGGGATAGGAAAACGAGAGAACTTAGATTATCTCAAGAAAAATATATTCTAAA